>JAJIYU010013246.1:0-13979 GCA_030144865.1 Tinospora cordifolia
TTGAAAAGTTTTTGAAACTTTCTATTCAAGAAAATCATAGTGTAATGTGTTGCATTCTAGGAAATATCTCAAATGTAACATGCGTAATACAGTGCACTGCTCTATGCTTTTGGCCCAAAACAATGGACTTTCTCTTCTAGGTTCAGGGTCTTTTCAACATCAGTTTCGTGCATTTTTGGATATATTTTGTTTGTCTTTCAATGTTCTATATAATGATTTATCATAGTTCCTAAGGATTTGAGGTTAAATATTGAGTTTTCCTTTGTTAGTCAAAGGTTCAACAGTAACGACATATGTATTGCAACTACCCAAATATGGGCACTCAATTCTCACAACGTAGGACCATCATTTCTTGCCACTCCTGTGACATTTTAAATGTGGTTCTAGATACTTTTTAAGGGTGTAAGGGCTGTCGTCTCTCCAATATATCATCAATTTCGAAATCAAGCCTAATTTGGGCTGGTGTGCAACCACCCAACTTTGCAACCACTCCCATGACTACAAGAAAATAACTTAAGGCTTATGTGTCTAAATATGACAAGGAGATATATGTATATATATATATACAATGATTTTTTTCTATTAAAGACATGCGTTGCAATTCCATTATAAACATGTTGCAATCCTATAAAAAAAACAAACATAGAGTGAGAAACTAATCTAAAAGTTGTTTCTCAATTAAAATTTGATGAATTTCCTTTCTATGAGTTTTATGCTGCCACCTTTTATCAAGAATGCCTTGCTTTAACTAAACATTTTTCAAATATTTTTAGTAATTGCAAGAAATTCCTAGCTCTATTGTTGAATCAAAATATAATATACTTTTATTAAATTGTTTTTAGATCACTAGCCCATTTTTTATTTGTATTATAATTTTAAATTTTAGTTTATATGCCTTTCATTTTAGTAGTTGATATTTTAGTCTTTTTTATACGTACTTTTTCCTTAATGTACATAATACAAATAGTATTGAAAATTCTATTTGCATTATTTTATTAATTATGTAAACATTATTAACGCACAAAAATATACTTTTAACAGGTGATAAGCACGTGGCCAGAACTATTTATAAAAAGAAGAAAAAAAATACAGAAACGAAAAATTGCATGGCACTTGATTCGGACGAAAGCCGGTGGCAAGTGACGAGTCTTGAGATTGGAGAGGATGTTGGTGGAAAATCCGTGCGGTCTGCCAGTTACAGGGTTAAAAAGAGAGGCACGTGGCGTGTGTTCGAGGCAGTTCAAATTGGGCGGGCATCGTTCCGGCCTTTTACGATAATCTCGTCACATTTCGCTAGAGACCTGTTCTCACTCTCCCTATTTAAAACACAAGTCTCTCAGTTCTCCCGCTCTCTCCGACGCGCGTTCTCCTGTTTTCATCATCATCGTCATCGTTAATTTCTCTCTTTGCCTCCATTTGAAAGCTCCGACAATCTCTCTTTTTTTTTGTCTCGTCTAATCTGTAAATTTCTCAACTCGAATCGCCATGGATGAGGAGTACGACGTCATAGTTCTTGGCACTGGTCTCAAGGAGTGCATCCTCAGCGGTCTTCTCTCTGTTAATGGACTCAAAGTAAGTTTCGCGATCCGCGTCATCATCATCATCTTTCTTCTTCTCAATTCTCCGTTTCTTGGTTATTTTCTCGATCTTCGTGGATTACTTCATTTCTCTCTCTCTTTCTCTCACACACACTCTCTTTTTTCTTTGGATTTTTCTTCTTGATGAGCTCTCGTTTGACAGTATATCTTGTTTAGAGCTTATGGAGCTTGATTTTGATTGATCTTTGTCTTCTTGTTAGTTTGAAAGTTGTTTGTGACGAAGTACTAGGAAATGTACCGCGGAGAAGATCTGATTGTTTTTTCTTCTCTTGTTTTGTGAGAGAGTTTGATAAGCTCTTTGGATTGTACATGTCGTCGAGAGTTTGTGGAGCGTAATTTTGATTGATCTTTGGCTTCTGGTTAGTTTGACAGTTGTTTCTGGCGAAGAACTAAGAAATCTGCAGCAGAGTAGATCTGATCGATTCATTTTTTATCTTGTTTTCATGGTCGATTAATCGAATCGTCGAGATGGATTTACGGCTGTTATTAATTCTCGGCATTTCTCGGCCTGGGTTTTCTGTCATGGTGTTCATGGATTACACTATGTTTTCGTTCTATTTCATGATCCTATCCGATCGAGAATCATGAATGATACAGAATAAGTGGGTCTTGATCAGGATGAAGATTCCGATCCTGATCTCAGAATCATCATATTTACTTGCATTGCAATAACGATTTTTATCGTGTTCTACACTGGTAGAGTAGATCTAGTAGTCCAAATACGAAGGAACAGGATAACTAAATTTTGTTAGCATCAAGTTACGTAAAAAAAAAAAAAAAATTAGCTCAATACTTCACTTTTTCTGACTATTGTAAGAATTCTTTTTTTTTTTTTTTTTTTTTGAAATCTTTGGTTAATGAACTCTAAATTTTATCATAAAGAAAACCTTTGGAATGAATATGTCCTCGTTTGTCGTGTTTGTATTTGCAAAATAAAATTAGTTATGTTATCAGATGCTGTCATACTGAATATCATGCGAGTGGTAACTGTATGGCCTTACACTTAGTTTTAATGTGAAAATGGTTCAGTCCATTATGTTATAGTAAAGCATGCAATGAAGTGATGCTGAAATCGTTCGTCCTTGGACAACTATAGAATTTATTAAACATTTTGGCATTTAAAGGGAACATTCATGTTACATTGGTTCTGAGCTACTTGTTTTAAGGTAGTACGTCGGATATAAGTGCTTTACATGTGATGACATACATATGTAAGATTCAAACCAAATATGAAGCACAAAAGAGCGTGCATTGTGTCTTGAAGAGAACTGGGACACAGAACCATTTCCATGATGCAAATTATAGATCTATCACTGGTTCTCCCAGTTGTTCATTAAAAAATTGTAGGATTTCTAAGGTATTTACGTCCTTGGGAAACAGGTGCTGCATATGGATAGGAATGACTATTATGGAGGAGAGTCGACCTCACTGAACCTTAATCAGGTATTATTAATTTGCATATTGCATGCTTTTGTTGTTTGAGAAGTCCTTCACTGTCCTTACATTCTTTTGGATTTTCTTTTATGGCTTATAGCTGTGGAAGCGATTCAGAGGTGAAGACAAGCCCCCAGAAACATTGGGCTCAAGCAGGGAATACAATGTTGATATGATACCCAAGGTTAGTAATTATATTCTTTCAGTTATTGAGATGGTTTATTTACACTTCTCTTTTAGTAATATAAAAAATTTTCTGGTACGACTAGTGTTGTAGACTTTATTCTCAATTTTGCCTCCATCATCATTTATTTCACTTGATCAGGTCTGTAAAACAGGGGAGTACACTTCTCTTACAGAAATAATCCTTTTTTTATGCTTGTAGTTCATGATGGCTAATGGTGCTCTAGTCCGTGTCCTGATCCACACTGATGTTACCAAGTATTTGAACTTTAAGGCTGTTGATGGTAGTTTTGTGTACAACAAGGGAAAGGTATTTTATTATTTTAGTTAAAATTTTTTCTATTGTTGTTATCCACATAAGATGATGTTGATTTAAAATGACCAGATTCACAAAGTGCCAGCTACAGATGTTGAAGCTCTAAAATCCCCCTTGATGGGTTTGTTTGAAAAGCGTCGTGCAAGAAAGTTCTTTATTTATGTGCAAGACTATGAAGAAAGTGATCCCAAATCTCATGAAGGGCTAGACCTTAACAAAGTTACAGCACGTGATGTTATTTCGTATGCCACATGCCTTTGTATTTTTAAGCTTGTTTGTTATCATGTCAAGTTATGTTATTCTCCTGTGATTGAGTTAGTAATGCCACCTCTACATAAAAATATAGAAGGGACAACCAATATATATCAGCAATGCTATCATGGTATCTAAGCCTCTACTCACTTGTTATAGACATATTATGATTAGTTTTTCTTTTTCGGAGGTTCCTTCTCGCTTCTCTTTTTACTGATTTCCCAAGAGACAGAAATAAAGTAAAATGGCAGGTAATCCTTCTTTCCACCTGAGTGTGGATGGAGGACATCAACATGCCAGTACCCCCATTTAGCAAAATGAAAGTTTGCAATACATCTAAGTCGCATCTATATTCATGATCTTACAATGGAGGAGCCCATTGTCTGGCATGTTGAAAAGTTAGTTGAGTACTTGAATTGCAGATCATATCAAAATTTTTCATTAGCTGCTAATCAAAATATGTTACTTTTCACTTCGTGCATGTTATATGAGAGTTGTGCACCTTTCATCAACTTCTATACCAGAGAGTGAAGGATGCTCAAGACCTATTAATTATGCTTGTTTTCAGTTATCAGCTCCCTTATTGTTAATATTGACTGTATATTTTGTGGAATGTTACAAGGAAGTTGTCTCTGTCCAAACTGTAGAGTAGGTTTTATCACCTGAGATAACAAGATTTTGTTCATGTTGTAGAAAATACGGGTTGGATGATAATACCGTTGACTTTATTGGTCATGCTTTAGCTCTTCACATTGATGACAACTACTTGGATGAGCCGGCCATGGATTTTGTTAAGAGAATGAAGGTGAATATCACATATCATGGTTCTCTTAGTGAGATTCTTATTCTCAATGTTCAGGAATTCTGTTCCCAAAGAAATTTATTGCTGATCTGCTACTGTTTTTACTTTTCTCACAAATCTAAGACAAGGAGATGTCTTTCAAAAGTTTATGCATCAAAAACAAATCACACTCATTTAGGCTTATTCAAACAAATCTTAAAAATTTAAATGATTATCTAGGGTCTTTAATTGGTACACTTTCTAGATATAACATTGATTTCATTAGCTTTTCTAAGCATTATGAATTAAAAATTTTGGCAGGTACAACCTCCTTTCTTATTGAATGAGTTGTACAGACATGGGATGGGGGATTTGTGATTTGGTTTTGATGTTTAAGTTTTATGTAAACTCAAGTAGATTCATATTGTTAGGGAACTTGCTCTCAATCGGTGCATTAATACATGTACTTTCCATTCTTCATTTTAGTTGTAAAATAGAATGAAGAAAAAGATGAAAATGTCCCACCAATCACATTTCACATGCTGTGCTAGGTATTTGACCAATCTTTTCCTTCTTGAGCTTTAGTTGTAAAATAGAATAATGAAAAAGATTAACATGCCCCACCAATCACATTTTCACATGCTGTGCTGGGTATTTGACCAATCTTTTCCTTTTTGACCATGGATTCAGAAATCATGCATCTTTATGGACATTGGTAGATTCAATTAATGTGCTACAAACCCTTGCTTGGTCGTTACTGCCTCCTTGTTTACAGACAGAAGATGTATAATTCTGCCATCATCCTATTGTTGTCACTATAGAGCATAGCTGCATTTAAGTATGCTCTTTGTTTTCTGATTATGGTCCCTTGCGAAAATGCTATTGTAGGACAATTTTTGAGTGCCTCTGAGAATGGTATTCTGCTATTTTTATTGCATTAAATTTCTTTTGATTTTTTACATTCAGTGCAGTATAAGTCACTACTGTGAACAAGAAATAAGGTCATAGCTCAATCTAGGATATGAAAGAGGTACAGACGAGGTTAAAATTGAATTCATAATCCTTTACCATTGGCTTACTATTTTTGTCACCAATGACCTCTTTCATTGAAGAGTTGGTTTTCATTTCTACACTTACAAGAATTGTGTTTTGAAATACTAATCTGCGTCTGCTTTTAAAAGCTATATGCGGAGTCATTGGCACGTTTTCAAGGAGGATCTCCCTACATTTACCCACTGTATGGCTTGGGAGAATTACCCCAGGTTTGTTTTTATTCATAACTGTGGATATAGGAGAATTTCTTTTATTAATTTCTTTGACTGGTCGCATTCTGATTTACAGGCGTTTGCACGTTTAAGTGCTGTTTATGGTGGCACCTACATGCTCAACAAGCCAGAATGTAAGGTAAACTTTTCGCCATATTCTCAAAAGGTTTAGGATGACCCTTACTGTGTCTGATAAATAAACAGCACATGCAACATAATTGGAGTATAGCTTGGTCTCCCCACATACTGTAAAGGAACAGTTAGTTTCTAGAATCTTAGCATGCCATCTTGACTGACAATAAGGGCAGAACATGTTTGCAAATTAGAAAATACTATGGAGGCAAATCGTAATTAATGCATATGTAGTTTAGTACGAATCTTGGGGCGTGTGAAAGCTACTTGAACATGCTTAAGGTGCAATTGCGATATTTAAGTCGTCTTCATCAGAAGCTCAATCTAAGGCTTGAGGTGGTCTTGCCCATTTAAGAGGTCATGTGTGGATTGCTGATTGCCTTTATGGATAGGTTAGCAATGTGTCCAGGTATAAATATAATCACGATAAGTTCCCAATAATCAAAGAACAAGACACGGTGTTTTACACATCCTTCAAGGTTAATAATGCTCTATAGCAAGCATGCCTACAAGAAAGCAAGATAAAAATTTTTCAATAAGGCAGCTACTAGCCCACATCAAAGATGGCATAAGTTGAATTCAGTACAGTGAGCAACGGGAACCCAAGATGAACTTGCATAAGACGGACAATCTAATCTTCATGTGGCTTGGGTTATTATTTTCTATAAATCATTACCAAATTAAGACACAATTTAAGCACAGAAAGAAAATTATTTGCTTTTCCAAAATTCAAGAGGTTTTTTTATTGTAGAGTTCTAGTCTCGTTTATTATAGGGTTTTTGCCAATTGAGTTCAACATAACTGTAAGCCAATACTAGAGAGCAGTGATAAATCTTGAAATTTTTTAAGTTGGTTTGTTTCTCTAAAGTAGAAAATTGACTATTGAGGAATCATTCTCCCTGAGAATGCGTTTCTAAAGGTTGTGCCTCTATTTCCCTAGATACATTGATAGGTGTGCTTTATGTGCAGGGTAAGTCCCTGTAGTAGTTTAATTTGCAACCAATAATAAAAAATTTGATACTAATTTAGAATACACGTATCCTCCTTAGAGTAGCACTCGGATATATTTAGTGTCGAACAAATCATAAATAACTGAAAATTATTTATTTTAATTTGTTTTTTGCTTTTTCTGCTGACAAGTCATGAAGATGTATGACTGCTTATGAATCTAGCAGCATAAGAATATCTATTAATAACTGACGCTGGGGATAACAGGTGGAGTTCGATGAAAATGGTAAAGCATTCGGGGTGACATCTGAAGGAGAAACAGCAAAATGTAAGAAAGTTGTATGTGATCCATCCTACTTGCCTGACAAGGTAATAATATCTAGGTGACCACATTTTCAGGACAGTTAACCACTAATTTCATGATGGTCCTAATCAGTTCTCCTTCAGTTTAACCCTTTATTTATTTCAAACAGGTTCGAAAGGTGGGAAAAGTTGCTCGTGCTATTTGCATAATGAGTCACCCCATCCCAAATACCAGTGATTCTCACTCAGTTCAGGTTATTCTGCCTCAGAAACAACTTGGCCGTAAATCAGATATGTACGTATATCATTATCTTGTCTTTCTGTTTATAATAGATCAGATAATTCAAAGCTTGCATATTAGTAGCTTATACTTTTATCCATCCTTACCTGATTTTTACAGACCCTTGTCCATTCCAAACCAATTCTTTAGCTTTTTTATTTGCTATTTTTTAAAGATGAAACAACAGAAATGTATTATACATATGAGCTGTGTGAATGAAAAATTTACAAGTGTACCGTGTGAGTACTATACTGGTAGCTAAATAAATTTACCCCATCCCCTAACTCACTCAGTCAACACACACACACACACGCGCGCGCCTTTGGCAACCTACAATTGTCAACCCAAAAAGAAGCCAAAAAATATGATTTCAACCGAACATACAAAGCAAAGTGAGTAAGATCCTCAAAAACCTGCAAATTCTGCTCCTTCCATAATGAGTAAAGGGCAGGTAAGTAAATGACCTGTCAATAACTCCTCCATTCCGCCTAAACAGACATGAGATATGGAAGAAGAGAGAACTTCTTCTTCAATCCTTCTGATAAATCCATCAATTGGAAGTGAGACCACCATCTGCCCCAACCTTCCTTTGCAAAGGGGCAATGCAACACTATATGCATCAGCCATTCCTCATTTTTGCTGAAAAAATAACATGACGGAAACAGAGACAAATAAGGGAATTGTCCTTGTAACATGTCTCTGGTATTTAATTTCCCACAAGCAGCCACCCATGCAAGAAACTTTACTTTAGATGGTACTTCTGCTATCCATATAAGATCATGGGGTGGAAGCAGAGGGAAAGAAGGACCATGTAGCATGGTTTGAAAAAAATGAATTGGTAGTGAATAAATCGGAAGGGTCTTATGGCCATATAATTCGATCATCCTTTTATGACAATTTGCAGCCCTCCAGTGACTCTTAGAAAGCTTTGACTTGACTGACCATCAATATCGAAGAAGATTACTCAAATGAAGGTCCCACCCTCTAGTACTAGTGTGAGCAACCACACTAGTTTTGAAATAGGATACAAGTTGCTTGTGGGATGACATATACAGGTTAAGAAACAGATTTTGGAAAGAGTCCAGACCACACCACACCACCCATTCTCCTAAAACTGGATCAAGTTACTGTTCCCAGTTTGTCTAAAGCGGGGCTGAAAATTTGGATATATTGAGAAAATAAACTTCTAACGACTCCTATATTTTGAATAATATGCTAACCTTGCATCCCTTTGGTTTGCTTGAAGCCTGTGCCTAATTCTAATTCCCCTCCATCACAGCTGTCCCTCCTCTCTAGAAAACCGTCTTAACCACTTTCATGCCAAAGCTTAGTCCCTACAGACCAAATTTTTGATATCCAAACCCCTATGAGTCCTCTGTAAAATATGCTATCACAAGAAGATGGACACCTTGGCCCTTATCATCATTACTTCCTAGGAAATCCCTTCATCATCTTCTCCAACCGATTAACCCCCATTCTAGGAATATCAAACATTGATAGATAGCAAGTCGAGAGAGCATCCAGGATGGCCTTGATAATTGTAAATCAACCACCTTATGAGAAAAAACTCTTAGCCTTTTAGAAACTTTGGCAACAACAGTTTTCCATTTAATCAAGCCTTGCAAGATTCTTCATGGGCTAGCAATCCACTGAACAAACAACCACATTGGCCTTAGACTTCAGCAACTCTTTTTGTACAGAGATCCCCACCAACTGACTTTTCACCATATACCCAGCAACATTGCAAGATTCTTCATGGGCTAGCAATTCACTGAACAAACAACCACATTGGCCTTAGACTTTAGCAACTCTTTTTGAACAGAGATACCGACCAACTGACTTTTCACCATATAGATTGCTATCCCTGATAGCCAACAAAAGCATTTAACTAGCTCAGTTGCATTACATATGCCCTCATCACCTTTAAGAAATAACAATGTATCATTAGCCAGCTTTAAATGAGTAGGGTCGATTGCCTCCTTCCCAACTGAGAATCCCTCAATTAGCCCAGACTCTGTCGCCCTCCCCAACATTTGAGCCAGAACACCAAGTACCAACATGAACAGAAATGGGGACTGCAAACCTCCCAGTCTAAACCCTCTACCTGCAGGAAATTTGCTTCTCGGCCTGCCATTGACAAATATAAAATAGGTTCCTGAGTTCATACGCCTTAATGTCCACTTCATCCACCTGTCTCCAAACCCCTTCTTTAACAACAAAAATCTAAAAATTCCCAATTTACCATGTTATAAGCTTTAGCTATATCAAGCTTAACTGCCACACCCAATTTCTTACGTGATCTATAGTCCTCCATTATTTCATGTGCCTCCAAAATAGCATCAACAATCTGACAATCCTGTACGAAGGTCATCTGAGAATCTGAAATTGTTGTGTAAGACCCTTTTGAGTCTATTATCAAGCATTTTGGCAATGATCTTTTACTGGCTCCTTACTAGAAGGTACATTGTCTTTGGAGATGAAAGAAATGTATGTTTCATTGTTACACCTGTTCAACAAGCTATTCTGATGAAATTCCTTAAAAACCTTCATGAGATCATCCTTCACTATGTCCCAAACATGCTGGAAGACATGGTCAATCCATTGGGTCCTGAGGCTTTGGATCCTTAACAATCAAACTAGAATGTCTAAGCTCGTCTTCATTAAAGATTGCCTCATCTAAGCTGCATCATCCCTTCATCAAAATTGCTCACTGATTTCTTTAGATAATCTCTTCCTCTGTCACCAATGTCCCCCTTTCTTTCTCCAACTTGATGGAATTGATGGCTTTTCATGCACCCATTATTTTGTGAAAGAACTTTGAACTGGCATCCTTTTCCTGGAACCATTTGACTCTTGATCTGATAAAAGCATCTCCATCCTCTGCTGAACACAGCTTTCACAATAGAACTCTTAGATTATGTTTCAAGCATGTCATCCATCTCCTTATTCCAACTTGATGAGCCTTCTAATTCCTTACTTTTGGTGGCCTCGTCCCCCATCACCTCAAAGCTCCAACTCCAAAGAATGCCATTGATTTTTTTTTTTTCTTCCATAAACTGATATCCCTCCCAGCTATCAAAGGGTTCAGCACCAAAACCTATCAGCCCTATTTTTGAAATTCGCTTGCTTCATAAGTTGACTGGCCAACCTAAGCAGGGGGGGTCTCCATTTTGGTATAGAGGAACCAATTATAAGTGGCAGTAATTGGAAACAAATTTTCCCTCCACCTCCAGTGTATGCTACCGAAGTAATGGCCATCCGATCCAACCCAATCAAAAATCTATCCAACCTGTAGCACACCAGAGAAGCTCTAAAACTTGACCAAGGGAAGGTTCCATTAAGAAGTGGAGGATTGTAAAGCTGGAATTCTCTAATCAATTCATGGAAGTCCCTCATAATTGTAGTCACTATCCCACAGTCGACATTTTCTGAAAGACTGCACACCACATTAAAATCGTCACCAGTGCACCAATTTTCTCCACAAATACAACTCAATCCTGCTAGTTCAACCCAAAAGCAAGTCCCTGCCAATCTATTGTAAGGGCCATACACAAGGGTCAACCAACCTTATCTGTGAATTGTTTTTAACTTCCTGAAGAATTGAAAAATCAGGATTATATTGCCGATGAACCTCCTAACCATCCTTCGTTTATCACTAGACCCACAGCCACTCTTATTCCATTTAACGATATTCACTGGAAACATCACATCCCCAAAAAACAACAGTCCACCGAACATTGCAGGTTTCGATCATATGGTATTTTTACTTGTGACATCTCTACAATAAAAATACAAGTTTTGTTTTGTCTCCATCATCCTTAGTAGTTGTTTTCTTTCTTTTCTTTTTCCTTTTTTCTTGTAAACTAAGATTCCTTTGAAAGTAGAGATGTTACTTTCTCGGGAAATTCAAAGAATCTCTTAGGAACATGAGAATGAGTTTGATTACCAATTTGTTTAAAAACAAAGATTTTCTTGACATAGTTCTACACAACCCCTCCCAGAGTTCAAAGTTTCTTGACCCATACAGGCAAGAAAATTTTCAGTATCACTGATGGCATTCATGCATGCCTTCTATCAGACTTCTTCCCCTTCTCCTTACCCTCCATGAGTAAAGAAAAACCTTTTCTCATATATAAATAAAGACCATGAGAAACTTTTCTCAAAAGATTTTCTTGATAATTTTTTTTCTTGAAAAATCTCAGTTATCAATCATTGCCTAATAACAATTTAGCTGAAGCATTTAGAAAAAAAAAAAAATATATATATATATATATATATATATATATATATATATATATATATATATATATAGGATCCCTTCACAAGAAGCATTCTTGTAACTGCCAACAGAATATGCTTGGCAATGAAAAAAAAATAAAGTAAAAACAGACAGGACAATTAATGACCATATAAAGAAGACCGATTCCCAGACTTTTGAGACACCATTGAGTCATGATTTTAAGTATTGCAGGTACCTATTTTGCTGCTCATATTCTCATAATGTAGCTCCAAAAGGCAAATACATTGCTTTCGTTTCAACAGAAGCAGAAACAGAGCACCCTGAGGTGGAGCTGAAACCAGGAATAGAGCTACTTGGACAAGTAGACGAGACGTTCTTTGATGTTTATGACAGATATGAGCCAAATAACAGGCAGGAAGAGGACAATTGCTTCGTATCTACTGTAAGCGCTTCTTGCTTTATCTTTTTTAATTCTTTTTCCACCCTGATTGATTAAACTAACAACACAATCAGTTGGAAATCTCACCAAAAATCAAAATTGTAAGCAAGTGTTTCACTTGCTAGTACATTAAACATTAACAGTATTTGAATAAAACATCAGATGCATTTTTCGGCGCAATAGTCACTCAAATGTTTGTTTTCTGCTCAAGACTTCAAAAAATGTAACACGTGACTAGAAATGCATGCTTGCATTCCAAAATATTAGGATTTAAACTTTTGGAAAAATTTATTTCATATGACGTTCGGGATCTTTGATTCTAACCCAAAATATTTTTAATTTGTGTTTGCCAAATATTTTTAGTATTAACTAATAAATTGCTCGGCTTTTACCCTTCAATATGAAATTGCATTTTCTGACTCCTACAGGAAAACTTATCTATTCTATAATACATTTTGGCATTTGAATTTGAATTCAGACTCCTGTTAGCGTACTGTATCTTTTTTAATGTTCGTTAATTATGATATTTACGTCATCCAACTCTTAACAGAAAGATTTGTGTATGTTAAGTGCAATCAACTCAAATGAGCGTAATTTTAAGATTTAGTTCAATTTTTGACTATTTTCACCTTGCAGAGTTATGATGCAACAACGCACTTTGAGTCAACGGTCAAAGATGTGCTTGCCATGTATAGTAAGATAACTGGGAAGGTAATGTTTGGGTCCAATCTGAAAGTAGAAATGCTCGTTTGTTCAGTGATAACAATAAACTACATGCATTAGAACTTGCGGAAGTGCTGGTAGTAGCTTATTGTTATAAAATTCTTAAGAATTAAGATGATGGGAAAGCCTGAAATGCCATCGAGTTTGACAAGAAGCTTACCTGGAAAAAGAAATCTTGTGTTTTATCATAAAAAGGAAACTATATTCAACCATCTAAAGAATACCTCACTATTGTCATGCTACCGAACCTTGTTCCTGTTTGTAACTCTCTATGTTTGTTATGGTAGATACAATTACCCAATGAACTGTTAAGCATTTGTTAAATATAGGCATCAACTGCCTAAATGCCAATAGGGGTTGCTAATGGGCTCCTGCGGTGGGGCTAATTCTTTCATGATCAAAGCTATTCTCCAACATTAAACGAGAAACTGAACCTTTTTGGTTGCCATGGAGATGTCTAATAGAAAAACAACATCAACTAGGCTTGGAATCTCTAATTATCCGTTCACTTATATTTTCTGTTTTTCATGTCAGGATCTCGATCTCACTGTGGATCTTAGTGCTGCAAGTGCTGCTGCTGCTGATGAATAAAATTATTTCAATGTCTTACCAAGAACAAGAGTTCTATTCGAAAATTTTCATATTCTTTAAAATCTTTCCCATTTTTTTCTCATATTTTGCTTTTTCCATCTGTCATTAGCTTCTTTTTCATTTAGCTAATGTAGTTCAAAACTCTTTCCACCCAGCATGTTGTTTGATTTTACATTTGCGCTTTGCCCTGTTAATAAGAAGTCAAAGTTATGCTGCTCAGTGCTCGCATCTCACACAACAATTTCAGCCACAAGACCTTTCAGTCTCACTCACCATGACAACGAGTTTATTGGACAGCTTCAAAAAATTACTTGGTTCTGAGCAAATGTGATAACTGTTGGAATAAAGCCTCTACTCAAACTTTATTACTTTCTAAACTGAATTCAATTGAATTGATTACATATGAATCTCACAGGGTCTATTTATAGACTCAATAAGACACATTTCCTAAACTTTGTAGAATTCTAACCTATCAGGTAACCTAATTGGACTTT
>JAJIYU010013247.1:0-13984 GCA_030144865.1 Tinospora cordifolia
TTTCCTTGCTTACTCGTCACACAAACACACAAGGAATACTTTCCTATTTTCTTATTTCTTGGACATCAAGCATGGGTGTACAATATCAAATTTGAGGGGACACCATATAATAGTTAAAGATGCTCATCTTGTGTAATACCCTGAAAACCTTACACTCAATTAAATAAGAAATTTTCATCTTTTCAGTGAAATTTGAATGAATCTAGCCTCATTTTAGGGCTAAATACAAAAAATACAAAATTCTCATTTTGTGACACATATGAACCTAAAACAATCTAAAACGAAGTATGGTGTCATGAACCAACAAACTAGACTACATATCCAAAAATCAACTCAATCGGCCAAAATTAGGGTTTTGCCCTACAGTGGGAATCCAAATTTGAAAAAAACAGAGAATAGAGGCACCTATCGAACTCGGAATGACTCAAAACTTCAGGGGATGGCATAAACTATCAAAACACACGACATATCCAAAAATCAGACCAATTGGCCAAGGTTTGAACCTTCATTTGCCTAATGCATTTGGTAGATTCTAAATAAGGAACGTTTCGGAAGAAAATTACCTCCACCAAATTGTACCTTAAAATTTAGGTCTTGATCATGTGGTTCGAAAACTATAGGCTATACACCTAAATCCCTTATGAATAAGGAGATATTTAAATTATTTAATTTCATGTAAACCCATGAAGACATGGCCACCCAAAGCATGTGCAAGTCACATGGGTCGAACTCCGTGATCCTGTACACCTTCACCCTACCCAATCACCTTGGAACATCTTCTCTAATTTGATCACATGTAAAATGATCATATACACCACACTGATGATTCAGTACACCCACAAGAGGCGTCACCTATAGAAATTCATGAAAGAATGATTCCATGCATGCCACATGTGTGACGTCCAAGTTAGAAGTTTCTAGACCATAAAATGTGCCTAGAAAACAAACCCTAGCCATCATTTGTGCTCAAGAAACCAAGATAGAAAGTGGATAAAAAGGATGATCCCACCATGGGGCCAAAATGGAAAATATTCTCTCTATGAAGAAAA
The DNA here is from genome assembly GCA_030144865.1 of Tinospora cordifolia. Taxonomy (NCBI): domain Eukaryota; kingdom Viridiplantae; phylum Streptophyta; class Magnoliopsida; order Ranunculales; family Menispermaceae; genus Tinospora; species Tinospora cordifolia. Next base: position 1,050 of record JAJIYU010013247.1, read on the forward strand.
CGCCACCTTTGCTCATGCCTAGGTTAGGAAGTTTCCTTGAGGATCACATTTGAATATCAGCATGTGATTGTGTGTCTCTCATGGTTTGATATTGTACACCATAAGCAAGATGTTCAAAAGGGAAGAAAGAAAGCTTCCATGTATATGGTTATTTGGTGAGCAAGCAAGATAACAAAAGGAGAATGTGCTAAGAGAATATTCTCCCTCAATATGGGACATCTAGAATGAAATGGGAAAGGTTCTAGAAGTATTTTAGGCTCTGATTTTGAATTAGAAGTAACCAGTAGGGGGCCCACAAGGAAGATAACACACATGCTAGAATATGCACACTTACCATGTTTTATCTTTGATGTTTGGAAACTTGCCCAAAGGTGGAGAGCTGCCCAAGTTGCCCTAGGACATCCCTTAACATGCTTGAGAAACTATAAATACCCCCTCTCATTGCTCACAAATCATTCATTCATTCCAAAGAGCAAGTGAAAACGTCTCTCTTGTGCTCTCAAACCTTCTTCTTTCTCTTCTTCATTTTGACATCTTCTTTTGTGCCTAAGGAAAGGCTTTTGGTTTTAGTAGTTAGTGATCATTAGAGAGTTATTTTGCTGAAATTTGAAGTGTTAAAGCTTGGGGGAACCTCTGCTTGATTTTAGAGAAAACATCATTCGAGGTGGAAGTTGCCCTCTTAAACTCTTTTCCATATTCAAGCCATTAGCATGCTCATTCTTGATGATTTGTTTGTTGAACTTTCTTTTATGTCTCATTTTAGTTTTCATTTATCATTCATGAATGTTTTAGATCTAATTATCTACCTAATATCATGCATTAGTAATTTCATTCATGTTAGTATCATGTTTAGGTTTTTTTTCCTTTCTATACGTTTGATGCATGATTGTGTATGATGGATGCAACATTTTTGTTTTTATTTTTCAGTTTAATGCAATATTCTGATATTTTATTTATGTTTCATGATTATGAGATTAAAATATTAGATTATGGTGATTTTAACCACATACCATCATAGTTGTTTAAGTAACACTATGGGTGTTCTTCTCTTATGATTTGTTCATAAGGTTTATGACCTAAGTGCTTGGTTGGTGGGTAAGAGTCCCTAAGTTCCAAGGTCCAATGAAATTGGCTAATGCCATATTTCACTCTATAGAGGCACTTATTGAATAACATCAAGGGTTGAGAAACTCTTTTGGTCTAAGACACAACTTCACACAAATTGATGATTGCTATGCCTAATTTGTGTTAGTGTTAGAATTGTGGATATGTTAATATTTTTGAATATGAAAATAGTTGTTTAAGATCCCTGAGCTTTTACATCACCTTTCCTTTAACATTTTTCATTGATTGTGTACTTGCAAATGTAACACCGGCCCGGCCCGCCATTTGGTTTAGTCCACTGTCAAGAGAACGGTGGTCATGTCCAATGCTGAAAGATACAGGGGTTGGGGTGTTCCAAAGGTGGTATCAAAACCTAGTTAGTAGATGTACTGAGCAAGAATTAGAAAGTCAATCAGTGGTTGTTTGACTAGAATTAAAAACTCAAATGAGGGTTTCACTTTGAATTGAATCAAATCTTGAATGCCTTGGACTAGAATTAGAAAGTCAAACATTAGTTGCTTGACAAGAATTAGTAACTCAAATTAGGGTTTTACTTAGAATTGAATTGAATCTTGAATGCCCTACCTTCTATTTTGAAAAATGTTTTAGAAAGTGTTTTCAAAAAGGAAAAATATATTTTTAAATGTTTTGTTTGGATACAAAGACTACAAGTTAAGTTGATAGTGGGTAAGCCTTATCCCAAGTAAAGCGAAACATTGAAAGGCAGGTGGGTTATCCCGCCCTAGAAAGTGCGGTTGCTAAGCAGACTTCGGTCTCGTCGCCCGATCTGGAGGTTGTCCCACCAGCTTATATGAGTAGTCGGAGTTGAAGAACACTTTTATTTTCTATAAAAGAAAACTAGAAGGTGGAAAATTAGGGCAAGAAAGTGAATAGAAGTCGAAAAAGATGTCAAATATAGTATCTTGACTAGACAAAGGTTGTGAGTCAACCACATTGAACCCTAGGTTCAGAAAAAGACCCTATGTAGAAATATGGTGTAGCCAGGGGTGGCATAGTGGATCAAAAGCATAAATCTCTAGGGCATAGGCTAGAGACGAAAACTTGTGTGAAAACAGAAACTTGTTTAATCAGGACACGAGACCAAGAAGCTTCTATATCTTTCAGTTTCTGTGTAGTATGGGATGCGTAGGAATTCAGGGGTATGGAGGAAGTCTAGACTCAGAGAATGATGGACCATGTGTGGTGAATGATCGGTAACTCTGGTAGAACGGGTTTCTCTATGCTCGTTGGTATGGGACTGTGGAGTATAGTGGGCTCAAAAACCTTAGTTATCGAGCAATTTGCAAAACTGTTTAGGTGCGACTCTATTCTGAGTGAAAGCCTAAGTAGAAGGGGTAGAGTGGTATGAGACACTTGAACCTAGAAGCTTAGGTGGAAGCTTGGAACCTTGTTATGCTAGCTTGATTGTATTATTGTGTGATATGCATGCTTTATTGCTTATTTGCTTTAAGACCAAATGCAGTACCCATGCATGAAAAGAACCTAGAAGAAAAACTTGTAGGCCACTAAACAAATCGAGCACCTAGAGACATGAATTTAGAGTCATGATAGTATGAACGGAACGAAAACTTGAGGAAATGGATACAACATATGATCACCATTTCTCAAGTCTGGAAAAACATTTAGCATCCCGAGGATAAGAAAATATGGGTTTGTAGATAATGAAAGGAATCCAAGAAAACACCAATACACCTAATCAGAGTAACCAAGGGGCAGATATGGCAGCAACTTTTGTCCTATCACTAGAGGTAATAACAGAAATCACTCAACAGGTGGTCGAGCAGGTGATGAGGACTCTACAGTCACAGCCTGAGGTTCAGAATGAACTAAGAGTGGGAAGCAATGAGCTAGCCATTCCTCCAAGACTAGCCATGTCCAAAAGGATGACAATTGAGATTAATTCAATAAAAAAGAATATCCACTTCAAACGATTCATAAAGAATAAAAACAAGAAACCACAAAATGATCAAAAGACGGGAAAGGAAAGCAAGAAATAGAAACAAACTCACCAAACTGAAAAAGAACAAAAGAAGCAGGCTAAGAGATAAGGGATGTACTATGTGTGCAGACAAAGGGGTCATTTTGGTAGAAATTGTCCAACTGCACCTGCTCGGGCTCCCCAGCCTCAAGACAATAAAGGTTATGGTGAGAACCAAGCTAGAATGTTAGTTGTTGAGGCTCAAGAAGATCAAGACCCTCAGTAGAAACCCTCATAGTCCAATGTTAGGACCAATGAACTAATTTTGAATATGAGTGATAGTAGGGAGACCTTTAGATTGTTATATGTTACTATTTATGAATTTTAAGTTGAAATAAGGTGTTGTACCAATTATCTCTATTAATGAAATTTATTTCCTTAAGAACTCCTAGTATACCATTTTAATTAAGTGTTAGCCTATTAAAGTAGCAAAGCCCTTGGGCATATCAACTTAGTCAAAACCAAACTACCTGACAAAGCGACGCCCAAGTAAATTAGTATAAATTTTGAGGACGAAATTCTTTTAAGGAGGGTAGGTTGTAATAATCCAAAATTTTGTCAAATAACAAAAAAATAAAGAAGTTTAATGAAATTAAATGAAATAAGTTAAGAGAAATAATCTTGAAGATTTTAAAAAACTTTTGGGTGCAAATTATGGGTAGGCAAATGAAACCTTAATTTAATATTTAAATGAAAATGACAATTAAGCAGAATTAATTATGAAATTAAAAGAAGGAACAAAGTATATACACACACGCACACACACGCACACACACACACACACACACACACACACACACACACATATATATAGGTTAATGTGTGTGTGAATAATATGTGTGTTAGCACAATGAATGTTAAATACTGTATATTATAAGAATATGTATAAAAAAAAATTTACATAATTGAATAAAATTGTAGTATCCAAGGGCGCATGCCCAGACGGAAACTAAGTTCCCACTCACAACCCATGTAACAAGCTACACTAGTTATAATCACATAAATAATTATCTGATAATAATTTTATGAAATAAATATAAATAAAAATACATAGAAATGAAGAAATGAAAAATTATATAAAGAAACATAAATTATTAATTGTTGGCAATATTAAAAAAATAGAAAATAAATAAAATAAATTCAATATTAAAGAAATAGAAAGGGGAAAAACTTTAGCAAGTCACTAAAATAGAAGGACATGTGCAAAAATCATGTTTACATTAATTAGAAAGTGTGTAATTGGCAATTTTCGGATAATAGCAACCTTAAAAAACAAATTTGGTAATTAGAAACTGCATCCAACGGTCCAAACTCAATTTGTCCGATCCAACGAATGAAATCAAAGCCCAAAACAACACTTAGGAGCACCGGATCATTGAAAATCCAACGGCCCTGAATACATCCGCCTAATCTAACAGTCGAGATCACTTTTGTTGATCGCGAACCAAATCCGAGCATTGCAATCGATGACCATCCAACAGCCAGGATTCATGTTCACGGTAAGATGATCATCTAGTGTTGTGCTCGAGGTGCATCTAACGGTGGAGATCAAAGCTGCGTTGTTAATCTCGAACAGTGTTGCACTCGAGGACGATCGGATGGCTTGAATCTGATATGTTTTCGATTGTTCGCGAACGGTGTTGTGCTTGAGGCTCATCCAACGGTGAAGATCATAGCTGCTTTGATGATCGTGTTGCGTTCGAGGAAATCCAGCTGCCCAGATCAGATCAGATACGTTAATGCATTCGAAGACGATCCGATGACCCACGGTGAATTCGTTAATCTTAACCATGATCTGAGTGACGCGATCGAGGATCATCAACGACCCATATTTAAGCTCCGATTAAAACCAAAAATAATAACCGAAAAATAATGAAAAAATTCCAAAAAAATGATTCAAATACACTTGCTATTTTCCTATGCTTTGGGGGCACGAAATTTTGAATAATCGGCAAGTTTCATACAAGGAGAGCATCAAAAACTTGTCATTCTACAGCATTTTGAACTCTATATAAAGGACCCCTAATGCTCCCATTCTTTTCGTCCCAAATCAAGAGCATACTAGTACCTCTTGACTCTCTCTAGCCTTCTTATTGGCAATCCCCTCAGTTCTTGAGTAATCTTGAACTGTTCTTGAGTGTTCTTGAATGTTTTAAAGCTTTGGAGTAACGGAACTCTACCGAATTTCAGAGGTGTGCAGAAAAGACTTATTTAAAGTGGAAGTGATTTCTAACTTTTACTTCTTTATTTTAATTTGAATAAGTCTTGCATGTGTGATGGTGTTTTGAAGTTGAATGATTGAATATATGTTTAAATATGCATGTTTTATTTATTTGATGTGCCATGAATATACATGTTATGTATGTTTAGAAATCAAGAATAATGATGCATGATATACTTGAACTGTGCCATGAATAAATATTTGATGGTTTATGTTATGTGCATGTTGCATCGATGGTTTAATCTGATATTGTGTGTTTTATCACTAAGAAAATATTAAATAATGATTCAATCCACGTACCGGCGCAATGATGGACTGCATAGTGTCATCGTGTGTGTTCCACCCCCGATCTGGATCATCGGCTTACCTTTGATGATTTTGAACTGGGTTTCCAAGAGTGATTTTCTCTCCCAACGATGTGGAACACAGAGATTAAAATCTTTCGGTCCAAATGTCAACCATAAACAAGAAATTTATTTGAATTGCCTAATGTACAAAAGTTTTTGATAAGTTTGGTTTGTTTGAATTTAAATTATGACTTAAATGTTAGAAAGATCCACTGGGCTATGTGCTCACCCCTTCCTTCTATTTTTCAGGTAATTGAATTACATGAAGACCATGAATATTAGTTAGGTTCTTTTATTTAAAAAGTTTTTAATTTCTATATAAGGGAATGTTGCCCAAGTTTTGAATATTTCGCTATAATAGTTTTTCTTCAAGATCAAATTATGTACTTAATTTTATTTAATTAATTGAGTTTATGAATTTCAGTTATTTCTTATACTATTGCCTTATGTATGAAATAATTGAAATAGAAAGTGATGCAAGTTGTGTACTTTTGTAAATGTAACACTGGCCCAGCCCGCCGTTTGGTTTAGTCCACTGTCAAGAGAACGGTGGTCATCTTCAATGTTGAAAGATACGGGGGTTGGGGTATTACACCCCTGAAGGGTGTTTGGCGAATGAAAACCCTAACGTCGTCCAATTGTTCTAATTTTTGGATATATTGTTCCATTAGTTGGTTCATGTCACTTTACCTCAGGCTTAGAATCTATCTTTAGCAACAGATTCTGAGCCTGAGGTAGAGCCCTCATGACCTACTCGACCACCTGTCAGGTGATCTTTGCCAACATCTCCAACGATACAATTATTCCAACGGGAGTTGTTGCTATCACAGGTGTCCTTTAATCCCTTTAACTATACTCATCAATGTTTTCATCCCTTGTCATGCTTCCTCGTGTTCTTGCCATTATCTTCAAGTTAAAAACAATTTTAGTCTTCAATAAGTTACCTTAACAGAGAAATTCCAATATCGTAATCTCATTTAAAATCAATCTTGATGTATCAAACCCATCTTTCTTTATTCTTGGGATACAAAATGTTTTTCCAGACTTGATAAGATAGTCGTTCCTTCCTTAGTTATTTGTCTTGTCTGTTTCCTCAATTTTTCGTTTCATCCGTGCTATTGTGATGCTAGATTCATGTCTCTAGGTTCTCAATTTGCTCAGTGACCTATTGGTTTATTCTTCTAAGTTCTCTTTGAGGATTTTCAACGTCATCTAATGTTGTTTGGTACAGGATTTTTGGTCTCAAAATCAAAATACATGTCATGAATTTAAACAAGTAAAGCATGCATTCAATCAATCATTTAATCATGTTGTCATACAAATTCACACTAGCATGGCGAAATTCTAAGCTTCCACTTGTGCCTCCAAGTTCGAGCGTCTCATACCACTTTTGGTCATTGACAAAGGCTTCCACCCAAAGATCTCACTACACCCACACAATTTCGCAAATGTCTCAATGACTAAGGCCTCCCAAGCTCCACTATACTTAACTGTCCCATACCAGCCAAGCATAGGGAAACAAGTTTTTCCAAAGTTGTCGATAAATCACCAATCATGGTCTATCATTCTCCAAGTCTAGAATTCCTCCATACCCCCAAATTCCTACGCATTCCATACCACGTAAAAACCAAAGATATAGGATTTTATTGATCTTATGTCCTGATCAATTAAGTGTTCTATTTTTGCACATTTTCAATCTCTAACCTATGTCCTAAAAGCTTTTATTTGTGATCCACTATGCCACCCTTGGCAACACCCAATGTCTACCTAGTGTCTCTTTCCTAGACCTAGGGTCTCAATCAATTGGTTGAAGGGTCCTTCTATTGACCCAACCCATATTCCTTTTCTAATACCACCTTTGGTTCCATCTTTGTACTCTAGGGAGTTTCTTTTCCCATAAATACCACCTCCTAGTTTTCTCATGAAAAATAAGTGTGTTCTTCAAGTTTGACTACTTGTATGAACTAGTAGGATAACCTCTAATCAAGCAGCAAGACCGAAGTCTGCTTAACAACCAGCCTTCTAGAATGGGATAACTCACCGCCCTTTTAATGTTTAGCTTTACTCGGAACAAGGCTTACCCACTATCAATCAACTTGTAGTCTTTGCATCCAAACAAAACATTTGAAAACATATATCTCTTCTGAAAAATAGCCTTTCAAAATGATTTTCAATTTTAAAACAAGAGGTAGGACATTCTAAGTTAGCTCGAGTAAAAGTCTTACCTGATGAGTCAATTCTTTCTAATGCTTGCCCAACAACTATCGCCTAAGCTCTGATACCACTTTTGTAACACCCCGCCTCTCGTCCCTAAGCCCATGACATCCAATGATATTTTTCTCTCTCCTTAGGCCGCCCGGGAGGCGGACTAGTGTGTGACATTAATCTCTTTCCTTCTCTTCCCAAATCCTTGGGACTTCTTAAGTAACATTAACTCATGCACATATTTCATAAAGATATAATATTGAGAAACATTTAAATAAAATAATTTAATATCATTAATCAATCCAAAATTTGAAGGGTACGTTGTCTTTGTGTTTATTACAACAAAAATAACTTCAAAATTTAAGTAAAGTAAATTGGGCCAATATTCCCTACAATTTAATAAAATCTCTAAAGAAATAGTCTAAGTGACTTCCAAGTAGCCTTGATTTATTAATTCCCTGAAAGATTAGAAAACGGAGGGGTGAATTCAAGAGCCCAGTGAATCATCTCGAATATTTAAGTCATTATTTCAACAAATGAGACAAACATGTCATGCACTTTCAAATATTACATGATTCACACAATTCATTATTCACAGTTGTAGTTAAGACCAAAAGGGGTTCACCATCTATGTTCTGGGTCTAGGGAGAGAAGTCTTTCTAGAAATTCAAACCCTTACTAGTGAAGTGGGATCACTCTTAGAGCCCTTTCACTCAGGGGTCAATCTTGACGCCCTATAATTACCCATCTCTCTGTCTTGGGTCCCTGCTTGTGTCATTTTGCCAATGCTCCATCGTGCTGTCTCGCACACACATTTCTTGAAGAGCTTTATCGGGGGCAACTTGAGGGGAGATTGTGCGTGTCACATAAATTCTTTCTTTCTTTCTATGTCCCAAATTCTATAGGACTCCCTAAGTACTCAACTCATAAAATAAATTTCATAAAACGCAATTGGAAATTATTGATATATAATCAACTTCAACATCATTCATTTGAATGTGAAATTCAAAATAATCAAATACCCTAAAAAAGTTGTACAAAATGGAATGAAATGATTGAATTATAAGGATAAATGTGACCAATTCATTTCAGGGATCAATTAACTAGTTTAATTGCTCAAAAAACTCTTTGGGGAGTGAAAATGGAGAAACAGAAATGAAATGAGTGAAATGAAATAAAATAAAATGAAATAAATCACCCAACTGATCTAGGCATCCAAAATTCATTTCATTTGTCTAATTAAGGATTCATTTGCCTAATATGTTTTAGTGGAATCTAAATTAGGAAAGAAAATGGATAGAACCTAAGCCAAATAGAATTTATGAATTTTTATTTATTTCATGTGGACCTAAAAGTGTGAAATGAGGGCATGGGCATTGCGCACCAATAGGGTAAAATAAGAAAACCCAAAACTAGCCTCACACAATTTGTACACACATATGGGGAAACCCTAGCCGTCATGTTCACTAGCCACATGTGTGAAAAATTAAATTAGAAATGGGCTCATGTGTGCTCAAGAGAGAAAATAGAAGTTTTAAGGTCTCATGATAATGTATACCACCTTGCCATGCATCCAAGGACGTCCCATGTGTGTTCCACAAGAAATTAGCCATAATTAGAAGTTCCAAAATCTAATCATGTGTCCACCAAAGATTGATATTGTGCAGTCCCTAGATGTCCCAACGAAGCAAGAAAGGGAATGGGAAAGTTTCCTAAACCTAAAGATACCCTAATCTTGGCGCACATGAGGGAAATTACCATCATATTCTCAATGTAAAACCCTAGCCGTCCCTTGTGCTCATGCAAACCAAATTAGAATGTTTCCTTGCCCGTTAATTGAAGCACAAAAGGAGGAAACTATGACGAGAAGTAGTCCCATGGTCTAGATTATGCTCACAAAAAGAAATGGGAAGGATTTCTAATAGGTTGGACTTACAAAAGAAGAAATACAAGAAATAAGAAAGATTCTTGATCTTGTGAGATACTTGACGCCCAAATAAAGAAACCAGCTAGGAAAGTGTCCTTGCTCACAAGATCAGCCCATTTGGATGCCCAAAATAAGATAAGAAAGTGGTCCAAACCAATTTGTGTTCACCCTAGAAATAAGAAATCAAATAAGGTTCAAATCTTGTGCCCACACTAAGAATTGGAAACCATATCTTGCTCGCTTGCCAAATCATGCTCACCATGGAAAATAGGAAAGCTACACTTGCCCAAACCATGCAGACTATTCCCTCTTGTCTATGGAAAGATTCTCCTTGTGAGCTGTCCAAACCATTTCCTAGGTGCTCATGAAGCTCAATATAAACGTGCTAATGCTCTCATTCTTCCTTATCCCAAAGCAAGAGCATACTAGTCTCTCTCAACTTTTTCTAGCCCTCCTCTTGGGAACCCCCTTAGTTCTTGAGTAATCTTGAGCTATTCTTGAGTGCTTTGGTATTTGATTGAGTTTTTTAAGTATTCTTTGAATGCTAGACGTTGGAAAGAAGGGGAAACTCTATCGAATTTCAACAAAACTTGCAACTAAGGTGGAAGTGATTTCTAAAACCTACATTTTACTTGTTTAGTTTAATACCATGTTCATGTATACTTGTTTTTAGTTTAATATGCACAATTAGGTTTGAAGAACACGATTTAAATTTCAATTTTGCATGTATGTCATGTTAGTTGATCATGAAACCATGCCATGCTTAGATTATACACGTTTAGGTTTATTTTAAAGTATGATATATGATATGTGTTTACTTTTCATGCTTTGAATGTTTATGTATTAAACATGCTAAATCTATTCTATTTATGATTCATGAGTATGAGATTAAATAAAGATTTTGAGATTAAAAATCATGCACTGTCACAGTAAACATGAGGATCACTATGGGTGTTCTTTTCTTGTAATTAGTTCACATGGTTCAAGTCTAAAATACTTGGAATATGGGTGAGATCCTAAGTCCTATAAATATGGCAAAAGAAATGCCTTTTCACTCAATAAAGTATTTTGATAAGAACATCAAGGGTCTTGAAACCCTTTTAGTCTAATCTACAACTATAAACAAAATAATATTTGAAACGCCTAACATTTTACAAGTATTTGAATTTGAATGTGTTGTTAGCCTAAATTAGTAATTTGGTCATTTGAAAAAGTCCACTGGGCTATGTACTCACTCTTCCTCTTTTATTTTTCAAGTATTGGAATTACGTGAAGAATTTGATATTAGATAGGTTCTAATTTTAGAAAGTTTCAATATTTGAATGTAAGGGCATATACCCCAAATTTTGAATATGTATGACTTCTGCTGATTTTAATTTCTTTTATCAGTTTTGAGCTATGTACTCCTTTTTATTAAATCAATAAAGATTTGAAAAGTTTTCTTTTATCTCTTGTGTAATTGTCTTATTGAACTTTATGTATAAATTTTGGGTTAAGTACTCTTGAATCTCAATATGGCGTGGGATAAAAGGAATAAGAAGTCAAGTTGTGTACTTGTAAAATAATACCAACCCGACCTGCCTTGGGTGGTTAAGTCCAAATTGAAAGTCTCGGAGGTCGAGGTATTACGGATATAAAATATTTAGGAGTTACAAAACTTCATATTTTTTACAGCGAAAATAACTTTAAAATTGTACACAAAACTTACAAGTCCACAAGAAAAGACTCAGGGCCAAGATGCCCATCTTAAACACTTTATGAAGTTTAAAAGGATCTTTGAGTTTCAAATCATTCTAAATATTTAAATTATTATTTCGACCAAACAAGACAAGCATGTCAAAATACTTTTGTATATTAGGTGATTCAAACAAAATTCTTATTTATAATTAACATTAAGACCGAAATGACTTCTTCCTCGACATTTCTCATTAGGTCTAGAATAGTAACCCTCGTAGGCCAGTTACCCTATTCATGACCCTATCTCAAGGGTGAAGTCTTCACTTGACTACCAACCCCTCTCAATGAAACCTTTTATATCCTCTTCAGGTTGGAAAATACCCGCGACGATTCCCCTTACCGTGCCGGTATGCAATTAAGATCTTTATTAATCTCTTTTTAGTGACTAATCATGCAATATACAAATTAAAATTGCCATACAACATGTGAACATGGTAAAAGGCTTTCAACAGTATTCTAGAGCATGTTGCATAGCATAGTTCATGTGCTCATACATATCATTTATCAATGTTCTAAATATCATGCATATCTATGGCATATGAAATCAAATAAATAATATGCGTGTAACATTCATGTTCAAAACTCAAGCACACATGCAAGCCTCATTAAAATTAAAATAATGAAGTAAAAAATAGAAATCATCTATGTAATACCCTGAAAAATTTTGTACTTAATAAAATGAGAAACTCAAAATCAATTTGATGAAATTTGGGTAAGAAATGAAATTGGGTCCATTTCAGGGGCAAATTTAGCAAGTCTAAAATCCTCATTTAGTAACCCTTAGGACCTTATAATGGCCTGAAATTTTATGGGATGACACAAACTAATCAACTAGACAACATATCCAAAAATTAGCCCAATTGGCCAAGAATTGGGTTTTCATTTGCCTAATACCCTTCAGTGGAGTCTAAATTAGGAAAGTAAATGAAATGAAGATCACCCTAGTCAAAAAATGGTTTGAAAATATATATTAGTCTATTATGAACACAAAAATATAGACTAAAGTCCTAAATTCGTATTATATAAGGAGATATGACTTTTTATTAAATTCATGTAGACCCATGAATGTATGACCACCTACAAATGATCAAGTGCACCCATAGCCCATACACCCCAAAACCGACCACATGGGTGAGTATGAGTGTGCGCACATGTGAAGGAACTTAATTAGAAGTTTTTAAAAGTTCAATCCATGCTCACAATGAACCCTAGCCATCACACACAAGAAGAAACCAAAGAAACAAGAACAAGAAAGTTTCCTAAACCTAAAAACACACTATCTTAGCGCCAAGTGTGAGGATTACCATCATATCCTTGAACTTCAAAACCCTAGCCGTCCCCTTGTGATTTGTGTGCAAACCTAGCTGTCACACATGAGGGGAAACCCTAATCAAA
>JAJIYU010013248.1:0-13977 GCA_030144865.1 Tinospora cordifolia
GTTGTACCTGGGGGTACGTTCTAGGCAAGTCTATCAATTGGGATCTCCTACAGAGGGTTTGAGGCCGCTATACATGATGTATAAGCTAACGGATCCCTATGATATGAGAATACGTCTAATCGTTGGGTACATCCGCCCGACTAGATTTATTGTTGCCTTGTAGCTTACTGAGAGCTTCGACATATATTTTTAACTTTAAATCAATTTTTAAAATTGAAGGTGCATGATTACATTGTGGATTTAACATTCATTAATTGTTGCATTCATTCTCATTATTATTATTGTGTATATATACATGATATTATTTTATAAAATTCATTACTCACTAACCCTCTATTGACAAAATTTACTCACTACTCTAACATTTAAGGTTCTTCTACTGCGGACAAAGGCAAGAAAGTGGTCATCGTGTAGTGCACATTTCTTTTATTTTGGTAGGTTTCTTCATGTGGTTTACTATTTTGACAATTAGTATGATGTATAAGAAGTAAGAGAAACATTGTTGATATTTTCACTATCACTTTCCACTACTGCTACATAGAAAAGACAATGCATAAACACTTTTTGTTTAACTTAAAAAATTTCTAATATAATTATTTGTTTAGATACTTTCGCATTTTTTGTGATTACTCTAATAATGTTGTATATGAAGAAAAATGAAGCTTAAAAATGTTTTGGTAGGCTCGGCTAGCAAATGAGTTTGTCAGGGTACTATATCGGTTGGCTTGCCCTTCACTCGAGGAAAATGGTCCCGACAAAAGCAAACAGAGAAGAACAACTTTTTGTATTTCCATCAAGAAGAAGAAGAAATCATCGTATCATATTACACCATCTCTCTATTTATACTTACAATCTCTCTTATCAATAACACATGTCCTAATCTCATTTGTTATCTCATAATTGAAAAACAACACCAACCATCTGCTAATACATAAATAACATCTAAAATAGAGGAACAAAAGAGCATAAAAATTAGAGGAACATAGTGCTGAAATAAAACATCTATTTCTCCAACAGGGAAGTGAATTAGTGTATTGACTTATGTTTATGAGTTTTATCAGTACTTTCCCAAGGTTGGGCATGTTCTTCTTTCCTAAAAAAGTTTCCATTATACATTATTTTTCGACGTATGTTTGTGAGATTTATCAGTCTTTTCGGTACTTTTCCAAGGTTGGACATTTTCTATTTTACTAAAAAAGTTGCCATTATACATTATTTTCACAATTTGGCATGTTTGAGAAGTCAAACCATCATAGGGAGAGCTTATAATATGCCATATTTCATAGCCATAATTAGGAAAATTTAATAATAATTTTTTAAAATGTTCCCAGCATTAGTGAAATGTCTTACCATTGGTTCGGACAAAACTCATAATTTGTCTTTTAAGGGTATTAGCCTTATGAGTAGAGAGAAGAGTTTTTTGGACATTTCTAGCCATGTACCAATAGACTTGGTTTTTAAAACATTAAGCCATGTCTTAGCCTTTTCCTTTAAAGGGAAAGGGAATAGCTTTTGTTGTGTTAACACTTTTGTTAATATTAGTGTGATGTGCAATTACTCACACCTCATCAAAGTCTTTTAGATGCAAATAAGAGCTTTTAGAATCATGGCCATGAAATTTGGGGACCAATTAGAAGGTTCTCGACTTTAAGTAAAAAATGTCAACATTAATTGAAAATATCTTACTTGATGAAGAACTATACCTTACGGCCATGTTTGTTACATGAGATAGGAATAGGATAGGACAAAAAATTGTCCTAATCCGGTATTTGGGGCTACATAGGATTGGAAAAAAATTATCCGGGCTCACTTATTTATCTTATGTTGGTGGGATAACTCAAACCCACCATTTTTTGTGGGATTGAGTTATCCTATCCAGAAAAAAAAAAATTTTTGACTTATTTTTTAAAATATATTTTTTAAAATTTTTATATCTTATCATATCTCATTTTATCCCATCTCATCAAAATAATCCTATCCCATCCTGTGCACCAAACGGGCCGTACAAGTTATAAATAATCCTGCAGATTGTACATGAGTTGGTCCATGTATTGGTCTTTGTCGACTTTATTATCCCTATCACATTATTAGAATGTTATCAACAACTTGAAAATTAACACTATCTTCTGAAAAGGAATTAGACCTAATTAAGAGACTTGTATGATCATGTTGCTACTTGCTCATGCAAATATGATGAAAAGCCAAAAAATTTGTACTATGAATACTGCAAAATCACACAAAACATATAGACACACAATATGCAAACCTAAACTAAAAACTTAATAATGAAGAAATATTTATTGCGCTGTACTGATGTGATTATAAAATCCTTCAAACTCTATAAAAAAGATGAAAATAAAAAATAAAAAAATAAAAATATGACATATGTTACAAATCTATCTACAACTAAATGAAAAATCTAAAAAAAAATATCTAAAAAATAAACTACTCAAAAACACTAAAGAGAAGGGAGAAATTTTAGATAGATTCATTCTCTTTTTTTTATGATTTTCATGGGATATAAGACCCTATATATAGATTTTTGGCATAGGGGTTACAATAATCATAATAAATATAATTAAAATATTTAAATAATCTCATTAATTTAAACATTATGGGATGATGGGAGTTATAAGGAATTAAATTGAAGGGGTTACATATATATTAAAATTGAGGCATTCAATATATTAATAACTCTCCCCTTTTGAATGTCTTTTAAATGAGAATATGCTTCATTAAAACCTTTTTAGATAAAACTTAGTAAGAAAAAAATCTTGAAAGAAAAAGAGTACATATTCTTACGGAGTCTTATAATATGTTGGAATTGTCTCGTTAAAAACCTTGCAAGGATTATTCAGTGGGACAAAACCTTGGCTAAGGAAAAAAAGTATAATGCACTAATCAATAACTCATCTTTATTTTTCCCCTGCTGATGAAGTATGTAAATTTTGTTCTGCTCTTATGCTTGAAATATCTTTGAGTTGTTGCATTTCAATACCATAAAGTTTTTTAAACGTTGTATTCAATCTTATTTGCTGAATATCAACTTTATTATTCTTTAAACGCCCATGTGTGAAGAAAAATTTTGATGAAACATGTTGGCTCTGTCATCTTTATATATCCTTCTTTTGATTGGGCAATGCATGTTACACTATCTTCATATAATGTTGTAATACAATCTTTAGCAGAAGATAGCAAATACGATCATTAAATATGTTGGATCATAAATATCAACTATATACATCATAACTTATTTTATAGGTTGCAAAATCTCATAGTAATATGAAAAATTTACAACCATTGTTTATTTCATAGATTTTTATAATATCACAATATCACTATAAGTGAAAACACATCCTCTTTCGGGAGGATTTGATAAAAACCTGATATCCACACATCTAACCAACTTTGTTGTTGTTTTTCTTGAAAATATATATAGAATCATCACTTGTTTATCAAAGATAGTATAATATATGTCTAATTTCATTCCAATATTTTTGAGTTGATGAGAGTTATATCTTATAAGTAACTCAATAGAGAAAACAATATTTCATTTTATACAATTTCTTAAGAGCATATTTGCATCAGTAGCAATAAGATTTGGTTCTTCGGGACCAATAATTTCTTTATCATTTTTATGATGACGCAATAGTTTTTTGTCAACTTTGAGCGACTTAATCACCATTTGAGAACTTAATAGATATGTTTTGTCCATATAAAACTATTTAAAAACTTTTTCAATAAAATTTAAGTGATGGATAAGAACTCAACTTGGAAAATTCTTGATTTACAGGTCAAAATAAATTTTTTTTCAAGATCTTTTATATCAAATTTATTCAAATATGATATATTTGCATTTGTTCACTAATTCTTGCTTGATCATAACATTCAAATTGTAAACAATAAGGATATGCAAAACAAACACGAATTAATAAATATAATTATAATATGTACATATAAATATGATCATTAATATCAATCAACAATATTATAAGATATGTACATACATAATCAAGTAATATATGTGATAATGTTAAATATTTTAAAATTTATATTTTGAAATATTTATTTCAAGCATGCAATTTAAATCCTTCAGCAATTTTTAATCCTTTAAGAATTTTTTATATATATTACCATCCATAAATACATTTTTTAAAAAAAAATTTTATAAAATATTCTTTTACATCCAACACATCACATATTATCAAGTCTTAAAATAAAAATATTTATCATTCATTAATGAATTTAAATTACTTATTTTTAATGTTAATATTAATTTACAATTTATAGTGTGAGATTCTCATTTTATAAAGTATTAATGGACAACTTTAAAATATCACAAATATTATGAGCAATATTCAAATTCATTCAATATTTCATACATATATTGAATTTATGATATTTTTTACATGCGAGACATACTTATGTCATTTTATTGGACATTTATATCAAATCTATTCTCTTTGGAGAATGTCTATTTTTTCAATTTATCTCTTCAAAAGATATTTATGTCTTATAATATTTACTCCCCAATTTATTCTATTCTATGAAATATTTAATTCTCAATTCATAGGACATATAATCAGTATATTATTTTATTTCTCTTTAGAAATTTTTTGCATATATCTTCTTCTTGAATAACATAACATCTTTTGTTTTGACCGATCAATCACACTTCAGGTGTGTCAATTTTTTTAAAATAAATTGTGCATTGGTTAAATAATTTATATTTGCACATGATTGATCTTGTGAACTATCAATTGATTTTCAAGTTCTCCTTTATTTTTTGAGGCAGTAGGGGGTTGCCATGAGTGCAATGTTTCGTGTAGCACGCTATATGTTGGGGCCGACTAGCACAGCATCTTGACAATCAACTCATAAGCCAAGCTTGCCAAAATAGTGTTAAGCCTAATTTTTCTCCATACACAACATCATCAAAGTAATCACAAGAGGTGCAGAAGTTACTAAAACAAATAACTGTAGTAGAAAAGAAAAAAAAATTGTATTTTATTTACAAAAAGTGTTTATGCACAGTGTTTTCATGTTATAGTAGCGAAAATGTGATTGTCAAAATATCTACAATGTTTTCCTTACTTCCTATATATCACACTAACTCTCAAAAATAGTAAACCACGTGAAGAAATCTACCAAAATAAAAGAAATGCGCATCACACGATGAACACTTTGTTGCCTTTGTCCATAGTAGAAGAACCTGAAATGTTAGGGTTGTGAGCTAATTTGTCCACATCGATTCAATAAATAATGTAGTTTAATATATTACTTAGAGCAAGAATTCTATAAAACAATGACATCGCTACTACTACATTTAGGAGACTCTATATATAGTCAATATTTGTTTAACAAAAAAAATTACTGTAATTATTTGTTACAGTTGTTTTCCATTTCTTATTATTACTCTAATAATGTTATGTATGGTGTTGAGAAGAAGCTTAATGTTTTTTTGGATGAGCTTAGTTTGAGAATGAGTTTTTCAGAACACGGTGCTGGTCGGTTCGTCTTTCTCCTTAGGAAAGGGGTCCCAATAATAGGCCTCTCATCCACTTTGATCTTAGGTACAATTGGTGCAAGGGATGCTACTGGCTTAACCTTCTGTCTCTCAGCCTCAATCCTATCTAGTCGATCTCTCAATAAGGCTACCTAAGCCTGAGTAGCCTCAATAATGCCCTTATCGTAGCTTCAAGCCTCTATATAGGATCTTGTTTAGACTGAATCGGAGGTGGTGGTGGTGTGTGGCACTAGCTTCGAGATCATACATGGTCTCCCACTTAGAGGAGACATTGTGGTTTGCATAAAACATTAAGCTTCTGTCATGTTCAAGGTTAAGTAAACCATAACTTTAAATACTGTAACAAAATATAACTACACGTTAAGGTAACTATCTCCAAGTGATAGTCTAATCCACAAGGTTCAAATTCTAGGTCTTAAAACTCACTAACTCGCAATGAGAGTTTGGTTCCCCTCATGATATGGCCACTCTCACTTGATTCATCTTTCTGTCAATCCGAAGTTAAAAAGTTTTTGTCCATAATTTCGCTATGCTACTCTAAATCATTCCTAGGGTTTCCCTAACTTTCGCGATTATTATGAAGTTCTCTAGGTTAACAACAATTGTTATTCCCTAGGGTGAAGGGCGAATCAACTAGCACGGTGCCCTAACAAACCCACTCGTAAGCTAAGCTTGTCAAAACACTATTAAGCCTCATTAACACTCCATATACAACATTATCAGAGTAATCACCAAAGATACGAAAGTCAGTAAAACAAATAACTGCAGTAAAAAAAAATTTTTAAGTTAAACAAAAATCAACTATATACAATTCCCTAAATTTAATAGTAGCGAAAATGTCAAAATCAAAATATCTACAATATTTTTCTCACTTCCTATACATTATATTAACTCTCAATACAATAAACCATGTCAAGAAACCAACCAAAGTAAAAGAAATGCGCACTACACAATGATTACTTTCTTGCCTTTATCCACAATAGAAGAACCTGAAATGATAGAGTAGTGAGCCAATTTGTCCACAGTAGCTCAATGAGTAACGTAGTCCAATCTATAACTTAGAACATAAATTTTATAATAATGTCATGTATGCATACACAATAATAATAATGCGAATAAATGCAACAGTTAACAAACGTTAAATTCACAATACAGTTGTGTACCTTATATTTTAAAAATGGTTTTAATGTTGAAAACGCATGCCGAAGCTCTCAATAGCCTAACAAGCAATAATAAATCCATTAAGTGAATGTACTCGACAATTAGGCGTATTCTCATATCATATCAAACGGATTCAACAACTCATACCTCATGTATGGTGGCCTTAAATCCTTAATAGGGGAGGTAATTGATAGACCTGCATAGAACATCCCCCTGGTACGAGGTCCTCAATGTTATACCACATTCAATACCTAACTCACACTCAGACCTCGAGACTCAATGCACATTTTCATTTAAAAACTCATTTAAAGATTGTAAATGCATTACAATATGTCATAATATTTCATTATGAACAAAATAACTAGTTTAAGTGATAAATTAGAAAACACTACTCACAAGGATGTTCAACTCCCAATGCTCCTCTTGTAACCAATCGTGCCCTGATAACTTTTGATCTTGCATGATCAACAAAGTTTTTTTAATATCCGCTTGAAATTTAGCTCAAATCTAACTTTATGGTCCTTGGTCAATCAAAGGATTGACTCAGTCAATTATAATCCATATATGAATTTAGTCAATACAATCAACTCTAATTAAACCTAACACTCGTTGACTTGTCTAATCCACAGGGTTAACGTGATCAATAATGTCAATTTGTGCTAGTAAGCTATCCAAAATACCAAAAATCTGTATTGTTAAGATGTGTCCCACTTTTGGTACACAACAACTACCTTTTTTCATAAATTTGACAGTTCAATACAGTAAATAGAAAAATTGTAATTATTCTTATGTTACACATTTTTCTCAGTAAGTGTTTTATAACATTGTACAATATTATATAATATTTTTTCTATTACTAAATATTATATAACCTTATTTACATTTTTTTCTTGTATTTATTAATTTATCTTCAAATTGCATAAATATAAATTTAATATATCAATTAACCTCGAAAAATTCTAATTTTGGTGTCATTGAACTCAGAGTTTCATTTTGTACATTTAAATATCCACCAAATAAAATTTTAGTGCTAATAAGTATACCCATTTGTGTCGACTTTCAATTGCCATATACATTCATAGGGGGTACAAATAAACTATATATTTATATTTTACTCGTTAATCTGAACACAATAATATATACATACATACATATATATATTGTGTATTTTTACTCCATGTGAAAGTACACCATAGTTTGAGTCATACAATAGACTAACACATTTTATGAAAATTACACTAGAAAAATTAAAATTTATAACTTGCATAACAATTTTAAATTGAAAAGAGGTAAAAATAATTTATCCAAAATGTTAAATCTTCGATAACGACAACTTCTAATTTTTTTTTTCTTTTCTTTCCTTTTTCCTTCTCTTTTCTTCTTCCTTCTTTTTTTCCCCTTCTTTTTTTTTTCTTTTTTTTTTCCTTTTCATTTTCCCTCCCAAACTCCTCACTTTTCTTTTCTTTCCTATATATATGTATGTATGAATGTATGTATGTATGCATACATTAATTTATACATACATACATATATATATATATATATATATATGCACACATTAATTTATACAATTATCTTAAAATCATGTATTTTTATTTATAATTCATTAATTGATAAATGAAAATACATGTTGAAATCCTTGACTCAATTTTTAAAAATATGGGTTGTTACATGAATAATTCATGTATAAATTAATGCGTGCATACATGAGATGCTGGTGGAACATCTCATGTATGCACGCATTAAAATCATGCTGGTTGGCTCAATTAGACCTTCTAAAATCATGACACCTGAAAGACCAGCTCTTCAGACCCTTACTAATTTTGATGTAGTTTTGAATTGGCAGTCCAACAACGCCTTATACCAAAATGATCTTCTTCAATCCATTCTCCATAAACAGCAGCAATCTCTAGCCCATCAAACTGCTCATGATCAACTTATTGCCTCTCTTCGAGCCCGTATTGACCAAGTCCATCACCAGCTTTTAGACCTTGCCAATTCCATTACCCATTATTCCAAGATCCAAACTGTCCTTGGCTCCCTTGAACGTGAACATGAGTCCTTCAAGAATCAACTTCGTGAGCTTACAAACTCACCCCCTGATCCTCCAGCAAACCCCTTTTTTACGCCTCACATTATACCTTCAGCCTTTAAACCACCCTCTTTTACCATCCATCCCTTTTTCCTCCAAACTACCAACTCCATGGCAAACAACCTCCTACTCGTCCTCCTCGACCCCGTAGGGGTCTAACTTTTAAATCCTCATTCCAACGGATCATATCTTGTTGGAAATACTGGAACTGGTGGAAGTTGGGCCAATATGGGGCTTCAACAACCATAAAGAATTCGTGTCTTCGGCCCGGAAAAGATCCTGGATAAGTATGGCGGCTACTGGTGTTGAAGAATAATAATCGTTGATATCCACAGAGAATTTGGTAGGAACATTCTTCTTCAACTGCTACAATGGGATCATCGCCAATACTGGTGTACCTGTGTACAGAGGCAAGAGGTGCAAAAAAGGCAATGGTGAGAAACCTTTGGGGCCATTCAGCGAGGCGGGCTAGCCATTGTTCATGGGTGGCGAATTTTAATAAGAAATTGTAAAATCTGGTTTAATTAGGCCCAAGCTCATGGTGAGGGGGTCGTAACTGAGAGAGATAAGCATACAAAAGATGCTTATTGAGGGAAAAACCAATCCACCAAGAATGTAAGAAATGCATCAAGAAACAATAGGCTTATCTTAGGAAGTTATAAAAACTAATAATGCGAAAAGGAAATAAATAGGGCTTTATGGGATGAGGAACATGGCCAAAGTACATGCCATGTTTGCGAGTCAAAACTTTAAGAAGGCCATCTATAACAGGCTAGTATGGAATTTTCCAGTAAATGGCTTCTCTAAGTTCAATAGGAAGTGCAGATATGGAGGCCATAATATCTGGAGGGACATGTGCATCGTCAGAGGGATCTGGATTGGAAGAAGAAGATCCAACTACTCCAATAAAATGGGAGTGATGATGTCTGGATAGGAAATCAGCCAAAACATTATTTTTTCCAAAAATATGCTTAACTGTGAAATTGAACTGAGAGAACCAATTTGTCCAACGGAGGAGTTGAGGATTTGGTATCGATCTCTGTTTGAAATGTAGCATTTTTGGAAAACTGGACATATCCATTTCAATGAGAAAAGAATGGCCAACCAAGTGAAACTGAAATTTTTTGATGCCCCTTTTGACAGCTAAGATTTCTTTAAAAGTGGAGTGATAATATAACTCAGAAGGCTTGAAGACTCCACTTTTATATCCACATATATATCGAGTGTTATCTGGGCATTCTTCCAAAAGAACAACACCCCAATATTCATCACTGGCATCAGTCTGGAGAACTTGTTGAACATGGCTAGGTATCTGTAATGGTGGGAGCATTTGGGCTTTGAGTTTGAGGGTTTGTACTGCTGTAGTTTGTTCTTCTATCCATGGTGGAGGGGACTTTTTTAAAAGCAGAGAAAGCTTACTTGTGTACCGAGAAAGATCCTTGATGAAGAGGCCTATATAATTTACAAGCCCTAAGAATTGCTGGATGGTCACTTTATCTGGTAGAACATCTGGGAAGTCTAGGAGCTTGTGTGAGATATGAGGCTGTAAAGTAAGTTGTCCTGCTAAAATTTTCATTCCGAGGAAATTAATAGAAGTATGAAATAATTGCATCTTCTTTTCAGAGAGCATGAGGCCAACAAAAATACAGATATCATGAAATTTCTGTACAAGGTCAACATGTGATGAGATATCCTTGGAGAAAAAAAATGATATCATCAATATATATTAAAGCTCGATGTTGTATTTCTGAAAAGATCCTGGTCATGGCTCGTTGGAAGATAGAAGGAGCAGTTTCGAGTCCAAACGGCATGACTGTCCATTGATAATGATAGCCAGGAATTACAAAGGTGGTTTTTGGCCTATCGTCTGGCTCAATTCCAAGCTGCCAAAATCTTGATTTGCAATCAAACTTTGAAAATATCTTAGCATCAGAGAGATGTTGGGATAGGATTTCAGGCCAAGGAAGTGGAAACTTGTCATCTTTGAGGAAGATGTTAAGGGGCTGGTAATTGATAACCAACCTAAGTTTGCCACGAACCTGTTCAGACCGCTTGTTAACATAAAACGCTTCGCATGCCCAAGGAAATGTGGTTGGTTCAATTAATCCTTCTTCTTTCAACTGGTTAAGTTCTTGAATTGCAAGAGTGAGCTGGGAAGGAGGCATACCAAGATGGGATACCTCCTTCCCATCCCATCCTGGTATGCCTCGCCAATTCCAGTATTTCCAGCAAGACATGATCCGTTGGAATGAAACTACAGGAACCACAAATTGGCCCAGGCCCACACCGCCATATCATTCTGGACTCCTATATGGGCGTGTAGGCCTGAGTGAGCCCGAAAATCATCTTTGGGATATTTTGCATGTGCTAATGGATGAATACTTTGTAGAACATCCCACTCATCTTGAAGATATCAATCGTGCTGCCACTACCCCACTTTGGCTCACCAGCTCATCCTCTTCAGAGGATGATTAGACTACACAGCAATATGGACAAGATACATTGGGCACGCTTGTCCCCATCACATCCTAAAAATACTCTACTTTTATTCAATAAGGCACATGCTAACCCCATTATTGCACTCTTTAGTAAAGATGGTCCAAGATGCTCTGCCAAAAGCACTCTGTGATGTATACACGCATTAATTTATACAATTCCCTTAAAATCATGCATTTTTATTTATAATTCATTAATTGATATATGAAAATATATGTTGAAACCCTTGACTCAATTTTTAAAAATACAGGTCATTACATGAGAATTCATAAGAACGTAGCCTTTGGAGGGGCCAACAGTCAAAATAGCAAAGTTTACTCTATTCAATTAATAAAATTTTTTTACTAATAAAATACATTTCTTAGTTGATGAAAACGGCAAAATATATTTATTCATCTATGTTGTGATCATAATAAAAATGCTTAAGCTAATTCACAGTAAAAAAAAATTTATTTAAAATACTTTTTATATTTATCATATTCTTATTTTTTTAAAGATTTTTTGGGCTAAAGTAGTGATTTTTTCAATTAACTACTTTTAGTTATTTCTTCCCTTCACACACACACATATATATTTATTCATTTATTTATTTATTATTTATTTTTGAATTCTTCTTCTTCTTCAATTTATCCTTTTAAAATTTGAATTTTACTATTTTAATAATTTATGCTACCCTTACATTTTAGGGTTATTATTATTATTATTATTATTCTTCAATGCTTCAATTCTTCAATTTGTTCTTTCAAAATCAAAATTGTACCCATTATTTTATTTCAATAATTTTTTTAATAAAAATCACCTACGTCGAAAGTGTTCAAACACTATTTTTTCGCAAGTGTTCAAACACTATTTTTACACATTGAATCTCATTGTACAATTGAAGCCAGCAAGCCCGGCCCACCTTGCCGACGCAACGCTATCCTTGGTGTCGCCGGATATTTGAGTTGAACCGACCAAAACTGCTAGCAATTGCGAGGGAAACTAGCTAACTAACGATGTGGTTGTCGTCGTCTCTGAGTCCCAACTGCAACTCCGTAATCGCATTTCAATCTTTCTCCTACACCAAGAGCAGAAACTACAGCTTCTTCGTCTCCTGTTGCTCCACCATTAACGATTCCACTCAGACAACAACTACAACAACAACATCTACCACAACAATAACAACAAGTGCCGCAAATGCAGCTCCGGTAGTGAAGAAGCGGCGGAAGAGGTACAGGAAGCTTTGTCCGGGAGAGGCAAAGGGCGTCGTGGAGGAGATGCGATTCGTCGCCATTAGACTATATACCGACAAGACCAGTAAAAGTACCAAGAAGGTTTCTACAAAAGAAGAGGAGGAGGAAGAGGAGGATGAGGAACTGGAAGAACCAGTGACCGGAGGCAATAATGTTGATGAAGGTACATGGACGCCGAGCATGGAAGGGTTTCTCAAGTACTTGGTAGATAGCAAGCTTGTTTTCGGCACCATCGAGCGTATCGTAGATGAATCCGATCATGTCGCTTGTGAGTTTTTGTTTTATTCTGTTTTGTTCTCCGGAGATTCTAGGCTTGTTATCTTACCATTTTCATCTCTTATTAGGGCTTGGTTTGTGGCTTTTTCCGAAGTTTTACTTCTTTCAACTCTTTGGTTTTGCTGCTGGAGTAAATTGACAGTTGAAGCTAAGGAATTACTGAATGAACTTATTGAACCCTAACAAAGCTTATACAAAATTAATCAAGTTGGAATTTGCACCTCAGTGTTAATAAGGAATTTAGATTTAGGCGGCTAATTTTTTTGAAATTACCAGCTAATGACTACTTAAAAACCCAGAAGTATAGTTGCTGTAAACAAAATTGTGAATTTTTTTTATAATTATTTTATGATTTTTGAAAATCTTTTTGTGTGCTTGCTCCCATGAGTTGTTGTTATTGGAAATCGGAAGATATACCAGTGAATACATATGCTCATTGAATCTCTCTGTCCTGCTATTACTCGAGGCATGAGATGAACCTAAAGATTTTTCTTTATGCCCTTTTATACAGATACGTACTTCAGGAAAACAGGGTTGGAGAGATCAGAGAGCCTATCAAGGGACTTGGAATGGTTCCAACGACAGGGCATGGTGATTCCTGAACCAAGCACTCCTGGAGTTTCATATGCTGAGTATTTAAAGGAACTTGCAGAGCAGAGTGCCCCAATGTTCCTATGCCATTTCTATAATATTAATTTTGCACATATATCAGGCGGTCAAGTTATATCTAAACAGGTATGCTAGGTTTGTCGATTCAGATGAGGGTGATTTTTCAAACGTTGATGCTTTTAGAGCACTAAACTATACATGATATGATGATATGGTTTATAACGCCTACATCTGACAAGAACTTGTTATTTATAGCTTCTATCTCATCGTGAAAACTTTGTTTAATCATTTTTGTAGTACCTTTTGGTTATTTTGATGCAATACTTCACTGCATGTTCTTTTTCCTGTAGATTGAGGTGACGACAAATTTACTGTTTGTTTGACTGAAACCATACCTGGTTGCCATATGAATGTGTGGGTTTCCTAGTATATTCCAACACATAAATTGAAAATGCAAATGGCCTAATTTCTTATCATTTATACTTTTTATGAAACCATAGGCTTCAAAACAGTTATCTCTTTCCCTTTGTCTAATACCATGAAGTGAGAAAGTTAATCATCAATTGCTCATTAATAAGATATCC
>JAJIYU010013249.1:0-13981 GCA_030144865.1 Tinospora cordifolia
AAAATATGGTATTAGCCTATTAGGATTAGAGATGTCCAAAGACAAAAATGAAAACAGCTGAGCCGTACTTAAAAATAGGTAGCTAAGCTAGTGTAAAACTTGGATAGGAGGGCTGAGACATATATTAGTCGAGAATTCATCCTTGCCATATGTATGCCCTTTCTGCGATGATGTTCCCACCCCCCTAAAGAGGTTCATAGGCGAGTTGTTCTGAATTTCGGGAGGATGATGCCCAAGCCACGTACAAAGCAAAAAATATAATTAGTCTTGAAGTACGCAAAAATTGACCCAAAGACATATCTTGTGAAAATAAATATTATATAATTTAAATATTTAAAATAAAAAGTTAATATTTTATTCTTATTTCTTTTTTAATTTTAACTAGTACTTTAATTGTTTAAAATGATAATACGACTAAAAAGAAAGCTCTTCTCTTCATGCAACAATAAGCTTCAAAAGAAAATTCTTCCTTTGATAGTAATCTTAAAAAATAAGTAAAATAAGTAAAATAAGTAACAGAATAATGCGTGTTTGGTAACTCTACTTCTTAAATATTTATTACTCATTTTTTAAGAATTTTTGCAATAGAACTTATTGTATAAAAGTTTATTTAAAAATAAGTGTTTGACAGTAAAAACTTAAAAGCTCTTATTTAAGAGTAGAGTGTTTAATGAACAACTTTGACATGCTTTTACTTATCTCTTATTACAAGGGTAATTTATGTCATTTGTGTAAAAATATTATTTTTATATAAACAAATTGTTAATAAATTTAATTGTACTAAATAATAAAATTATTAACGATATGAACATGTAAAATTAATTATATTTTCTACATTATTAGTTATTAAAACCAACATTTCAATAATTATTATTACAACAAAAATAATAATTATCAATAATGTTATAATATAAAGCAAGATTAATACAAAACATTACTTTAATTAGCGTTAATTTTTTATCTATAAAATATAACAAAATAATGAAACATATGACAAAAAAGCAATTATTTTAATTATTAGTAATAATGTCTTACAAATTTTTAAACATTAAACTAAACATAAACTACTAATATGCAAAATTTACTGTAAGCTATAAAGTTCATTTGCAATTTTGTCTCTAACTATTGACATTTCGATATCATTTGTATTGGGACCTCTTCCTTAGGGCAAAGGATGAACCGACTGACACAGTGTCCTGACAACCCTGCCCGCAAGCCAAGCTTGCCAAGACACTGTTAAGCCTCATCTTTCAATACGACACCACACACAATCAGAGTAATCATAGGAAATGCAGAAGAAATTTAACACATAAACACCAATAAAACCTGACATTTACCAAAATGGGTCATTCAAGTATATGTAGCAACGGAAGTGATTAATCCATTATATACACATTTTCCTCACCCCTATACATAATTTCTAACCCTCAAACAAAACCACAAAAAATATGAAGAAAACCTACCAAAAAGAATAAGAGAGTGCAGCTATACGTGATGACCATTCCCTTGCCGTTATCAGCTGCGGAAGAACCTGAAAAGTTAGAGTAGTGAGTCTAATTGTCCACGGTGGCTTAGTGAGTAATGCAGTCTAATTCATAACTTAAAACAAGTACTCCACAAGTAAAACATGTGTCATGAATGCAATAGCAATAGCATTATGCAGGTGAATGTAACAGTAAATACAATTTAAATTCATAATGCAATCGTGCACCTTCATTAAAAAATAGTTAAATAGTGAAAACATTCACCGAGGCTCGCAAGCTCTCCAAAGTGACTAAAAATCCACTTGAGTCGATTGCAGACAGTTAGGCGTATCGTGCCAACTTCGATTAGGACTTATTGTCATTGCCTTATCGTGATGGCCCGATTAGGTCTTATTGCCATTGCCATCATCGTAGGTCCACAGAACCCCCTTGGCGGGCACTCTGTGCTAGGTGGTCACCTCTCGGGGTCGTATAAGAGACCGACACAACTCGCCCTAACCCTATACCCTCAGACCTCAAGACTCAGTGCACTTTTCATTTAAAACCCATTTAAAAGAATGCAGATTCATCACAATATGTAATCTCATTTTCATAATGCACAGAATAACGAGCTTTAAGAAATATGTAATCTCATTTTCATTGGGATGCTCTGCTCCCGGTGCTTCTCTCTCAACCGGTCGCGTCCCGCTAGTACTTGGTCATGCGAAATCGATATAACTTCTTAATAATAACATGAGACTTGGCTCACTCTAAATCTACATCAGTGGCCAATCTATGAATTGACCTAGTCAAGGGTAGTCCATCTATGTTACCACAACTTGCCTTAGTTGCTAAATCAATTTGATTGACCTTGGTCAATGTTGGTCAACCCTAGTCAACCTATTACTTGCTAACCTAGTTGGTCAACAGAGTCCCAAATGATTAATTCTGGTATTAATGGAGTCAATTGAGCCAAAATGGGTCAACATTCCCAATTCCCATCACTTAGGCACAATATTAGCCTATGGCCCTATCTGTGCAACCATTTTTCTGATTTTTTTGCGGGTAATGCGTACATAAGATTTGCTCCAAACTTTGCAGAACTATTCTAGACTTCCTAAATTCTTCCAGAATTTTGAACCACAATTTTTAGACATCATTTACTAGGGTTTCTAGGTATAACAACAGAGACTGTACAGATCTCGTATACCCTATGACAGGCAGTGACTGTTTGCCTAAATTGACCTACCTATTGATATCAAAATGCTCTGAAATTTGGTAGGAAACTTCTAGACATACTTAAGGATCTCTCCACCAAATTTTAGCTCAATCTATCAAGGTTTACTCAGTTAATTTCATCTCAGAATTTTCAGCCAGATTGCAGAAAATTTCTGGGTTTATAGTTTCTACTATCTTCCTAGTATTCTTTCCCCCATTAAATCACAATCCCATGGGTTATTTCTTGTTTCTAATTGCAGTATACAGATCATAACACATCCATTAATAAAAAATAATTCGAATCAGTAACATGCAAGGCTAAAATCATGCCTATCTTTCCACCAATTTCTCTGCTGTATTTTGAAGAACACAAGAAATTGTTCTAAGTCCTAACACTCTAACAATCATAACATATTTGTAAGTGTAGAAAATTGTATACACAAGGGCTCAAGGTCAGATCTTTATACCTTTCTGGAACATCTACTACGACGTCTAAAACGCCTCTGGTTTCAGTCTGAATGGGTGCCTTTAGGTATCCCAAATGTAGCTTCAAATCTGGTCTCAAACTAGTTTTTGTCGCAACAGTGAGTCGCACAGTTAATACCAGAGACTTATAATACGTATTAAACATTCTAATATTCAATTTCTACTATTTGGACAGTTGAATAAACATCATGAGAGGTAGAGTGAAGGGTTTCACCTAAGGGCCGAACCTGGAATGGTTCAGGTGTAAGTTTTCCCAAGGTTGCTCCAACTCTTTCTGTTACACAGTTGCAATAGTGAGTAAGTAACCAACTTTAATGGTCCAAAAATCATGTACAAGGCCCTATTTTTCACTCTCTAACACTTGGAAGTCAAAGTACATATGAAAATGAAGAGGGTGGACAGTTTTGCCTCCAAAATGGGCTTGAAACAGTCTAGGATTTGAAGCTCCAAGGGTGGTTCCAGCACAAACTTCTCTAGTTTTCTGGGTTTAGACCTTGTGAACAACACCTTTTCTCTATGATTTCAGCTTTAGATGGCTTCAAGATTGGGCAAACTACTTGTAGGACTTCGTAGATGGTGGTATAAGCTTCAAAACAAGCTATGGTTCACTTGATTTGACTGAGAAATGAGGAAGATTCAAGGTGGTGAAGGTGGCTACAGAAATTTGGAATTTGTGGACTTGAGCTCAAAGAAGTCATTTTGTTGCATGGAGGGTGCTTGCATGGCAAGGGTGGGTGACATGTGGCCATCCAGGTGGCTTCTAACCTCATATGCTGGCTGCGTAGTTGGCAATGTCTATAGGTCACAATGGAGGTTGTGAATTGATGGCTCAAACCATGGGTTCAAACCATGAACTTCCATGGTTTTGCAGCTGGAAATCTGTCAAAAATCACCAAAATTCGCCAAAAATTCCCCAAAAAATTGAGCAAAAGGACAAAAGACCAAGGGGTTTCACATAGTTGGTAGCTAGGCGCCCGGGCCACGCGTGTAGCCCGAGTCCTACTCGTGTGGGTTGGGCGCTCGGCCCGCTTGGGGCCTTGGCCGACCCAAGCCCATCGCCTGGGTCAGCCCAGGTCCCTATATACAATTTTTTTTTTGTTTTATTTCTTATTCCCCTCACACACACACACACACACACACACACACACACACACATATATATATATATATATATATCAAAATTTAGCATTTTTTTTTTCTAAAATTATTAAAAATCACTAATTCATCATTTTTCATCAAAATACCTCTATTATTCACCATTTCATCATTTATCCAATTACTTTCCCCAAAAATTGAATAATTTCCCTAAAATCATATTTTTCTCCCAAAAATTTTATTTTTTTCATTCTAAATATTCAATAATTGTTCCAAAATTCAATAATCAATCCCAAAAATTAATTTTCTTAAGAAAACACTTTTTCCTAATAGTTTCATGTATCTTCTTCTTAAAATTGCATTTTTTTTCTCATTATTCTTAATTTATTTAATAATTAATTCAAAATTTGGGAAAAATTTGAGAAAATTTCATATATTATCATCAAAATTTCAAAAAAAGCATAAAATATACATATGTCGGATCTATCAGTCCGATGCCAAAAACATGGGTCGTCACAATTTGTCTCTACATTATCTTCTACATTAAAATCATAGTCTTCGTAACTATCATTCATATTAATTTCATTAGTATTGTAAAGTATAAACAACTCATTTGCAAGAGCTTCTTTTCTAATAAAATTTTTTACTGTCATCGAAGCGCACACTATACTTCATTGTACTAGAAATGGATATGGTGCCATTTTTTGAAGGATAGGAAATCGAGCCTTTAAAACTTCAAAGGATCGCTCATTTACATTTCTCAATGATGAATGAATATAATTAAAAACTTTTTCTCTAGCACGAGCTTGAACACCGTGATGATAGTTTGGTAACCAGTAACGAATATTTCTGTATGGAGTGAGATATCCTCGCATTGAAGGGTATCCAACATCAACAACATAATATTTACCTAAAAATATTAACAAAAACTTTCTCATATTGTTATTTAGAATACAATAAAAAAATTACGTATTAAAATTATATTCTTATTAGTAGGAGAATGTAGAAATGTCTTATTTGGATCTCAAATTGTATCCATAAAAATTCTTGAGTCATGTGCAGTTCCTTATTCCCATCCAACAATGACATAGGTAAATGTCATGTCAAATGCACAAATAGCCATAACATTTTGAGTACACTCTTTTTTTCTTCCTTTGTACGGAAATTGTTCACAAATGGGTATTATTGCATTGATGTGGGTGCCATCTATTGTTCTAATGCAATCTTGTACAATAAAAATATAATTAAAAAAATCTTAAAAAGGATAGCACAATTTTTTAGCAAGAATATTAATAATTCATGTGTTTTATACCTTTAAATAAGGATAAAACATTGGATTTCATAAAATTTCATTTGGAACTTGTTGAAGAGACTGAGGTAGTTTTATAATTTTACCTACAAATTTTACAATTGTCACTAATATTTTATGAAAATAACGACGTATAGTTTCACCTAAATGTAGAAACCTATCTTACAACATTCTATTTTTTGCATTGTGACCAATTGTCATGAGAAAGATACCAATTTGCTCCTCAATGTACAAGTATCTCCCATCCTTTAACCAACCTTTCTCTTTAAATAATAAGCAAAGGCATAAAAAAGATATGTTTTTTCATTTGAAATAACTCTTGACATATTCGTGGATGTCTATATGATAAATCACTCATAAATTTATGTCTAGATAAAGTTGAAACTCTGCATGGTTGTTTTGTTAAATAAAATCTTCAACTTCTATATTTCTTCAAGTATAACAAAATTATAATGAAAAGCCACCAATATTGATCTTGTTCCATTTTGCTGAAAAATAAAACACAAAACAACATTTATTATTGCACATAATAACGTAAGTTTCATTTAAGTAGCATT
Source organism: Tinospora cordifolia (assembly GCA_030144865.1). Classification (NCBI taxonomy): domain Eukaryota; kingdom Viridiplantae; phylum Streptophyta; class Magnoliopsida; order Ranunculales; family Menispermaceae; genus Tinospora; species Tinospora cordifolia. The sequence continues at coordinate 6,129 of JAJIYU010013249.1, forward strand.
AACTCAAAAAATAATCAAATAACAATCATCTAAAACATTCAAAATAAAATTAAATCATTTAACACATAATAGCTAATATTGTCCAAAAAAGTTAATACAAAAGCATCGCCTAACACCTAACACCTAATAAAACAATTGTATCATTCACTAGTTCTTTTTTTCATCGTCCATAAGTTATTCTAAAAAAGCAATTCGGTTATATGGATGACCCTCGTGTAGCATCCACATACCTCTGACACTCTTTTTCATAAAACATTTTTGTGCAAAGCCAAATAATTTGCTTCCTTGAAGAATTTCAGACATTTTCATCAGTGAATCATTGCATTCAACCATGGTAGGAATTTTACTGATAGAACTTTCCTTTGATAATATTTTTTCAAATACTTCATCTAAACCTTTTTCAATGATTGTTTCTGTCTCAGACTTATTTTTTGAAGGACGAGGGCGCTTGCGTCTAACCTCCTTCATATGGTCAATATAATCATTTTTCTCATTGTATATACCAATTGAGATCTTATGTCATGATGGATTAACTTCTGTTGCACCTTCTGCATTTGTTAAGTCAATATCAATGTCATTTCCATCAATGTCCACAACATCTTCTAATATCATGTCACATGGAATAGATCCATCTGGAACACAAGCATCTTTTCCAGTTGCAGATGTCCTGCCAAATACTAGCTCCAGCTCAGTAACATACATTAAAGGTTCATGTCTAGACTTCACTGTATTTGGATTTACCTAAATTTAACAAAATAAATTAATAAGACTGCATCAATACTTATTCAAATACTTAAAAGTATTATAACAAAATTATATCTTAAGATATTCATCCCAACGATTGTTATTCATTATCAATTGCTGCTCAATAGGATCACGCCCAATACCCATTAGTGATATCAATTTACTCTAAGCATTCCATTGTTTTTTCAAAATGTCACATTTGTTTTTGAGTATCCATTGGTTATATGATAATCTTGTCTTATTCTCAAATTCTTTTATTACCTTAGGCCATGCTTGCCTTGATAAGTTTGAATATGGCCTCCCTCCAATCATAACTTGTTCAATACATAAATCAAGAAATACTTAAAAATTTGAATTTGTCCAATTAGCTCGAATATATAGCCTTGTTTTCATCCTCTTCTATGGTCTTGTTTGAATTTTTTTATTTGATTTGTTGTTCTCATCCATAAAATTCTAATAAATAAATAAATTAGTACTTGACAAACCTATGAGTATTAATCAAATAAATAAGAAAAAAATTCCAAACACTCAAATGATTAGAAAAAATTTCCAAACACTCAAAAAATTTGGATTGAACTAATAAGCTTAAAAATGATAGGGTTGTGATTTCACTTGATAACATACATGAATTTTTGCGAGTGTGTGTGTGTGTTGTGAGTGTGTTTTTTGATAAAAAAAAATACATGAATTTCTAATTTTATAAAATTAATTGAATGCAATCACATTAAAACCTAGCAAAATCAGCTAGCAATAGAGAGAAATTCATTATTTTCATAAAATTTCTCTCTATTTCAATTTTTCAATTCAATAACCAATTAGTCATAGGAAAATTGAAACGCCCATCTTTTATGGGCTATTGAATCGGAAAGAAGAAGTGTGCTAAATCAGAAAAAAAAAATATGGATACGGAAAGAAGAAGAAGGAGATGGAGAAGGGGTTAGAGGCTACTCAATTCGAAAGAAGAAGAACCAACAATAAAAACAGCGAAGGGGTTAGAGGCTACTGAATTCGAAAGAAGAAAAACTAGCAACAAAAACAGAGAAGTGTGAATCATAGTAAAACAGGGAGAAGGGGTTAGAGGCTCATCATCTTTTAGGGCTACTGAATCACATTAAAACCTAGCAAGAAGATGGAGATGGTCGGATGCGTGAAGAAGACATGAGAGCGAGAGAAAAAGAAAACAGAGAAGCGTGAGGAAGACAACCAGACAGACAGAGAGATAGACGAGCGAGAGAGATACAGAAAAGCCATGAGGAAGACAGAGAAGTCGTGCATGAAGAAGACGACTTCAGCGAGCGAGAGAAAACAAACCTAGAGAAGCCATAAGAGGTAGATGAGCGAGATAGATAGAGAGACGCCATCTGCGAAGAAGATGCGAGAGTGAGAAAGAAAAAAAATAGAGAAGCTGGAAGACAATCAGAGAAGTCATGCATCAGAGATAGAGAGAAGCCATGCGTGAAGAAGAACGAAAGAGATAGAGAGAGCGAGACAGACAGAGACAGAGAGAAAGAGATGAAGAATAATCAAAGAGGAGAAAGGTTCTCGAATGCATGAAGAAGACGATGGCGAGGAAGACGAGCAATAGTTTTAACGAGGGAAGAAGATGAGAGTTGTGTAGAAACAAGGTATTGGAGGCATAAGCTATGAGAGGTTATTATGGTATTTTTAAAAAATATGAGCTCTTTCCAAACGCTGCGAATCACTACTCGCACAAGTGATTTCCCACTTATTAAAAAAGAGCAAAAACATTTTACTTCTTATTTAAGAGGTGTTTCCTCAACTTCAAAAAAAGACTTGTTTGAAAAAAAGACTTAAAACTAATATTATCAAACACTCCATTTCTAAAAAACCTCTATTTTAATAAGGCTTATTGAAATAAGAGGATCCAAATAGTGTGTCCAAACACTACCTAAAGCTCATGTGGATAAAAGTGCTTGAATATGAGTATTATTTTGAAAACACTATTTTAAAAAAGTAATTATACTAAAAATTTCTTTGAAAATAATAAAATGGATTTAAATTAGTGTAAAATTAAGTTGTGCATTTAGCTTCTCCCATATGACTAGTATGTGTAAAAAGCACATTGCTCCTATTTCTTTGCTATTATTAAAATGTTACCATAGAGAAGCATAACTTAAAAAAAAAAAAAAAAGTAGAAGGGGGAGGCAGTCATTTTAAGAACATTTCCATTTAGGATGTTCAAAGACAGAGTTAGGTGCAACCCTATAACTTAACTTAAATAGTTTAAGTTAAATTTAATACAACCAAACTCAACCTAAATAGTTTAAAGATCATGTTCGATTGGGTTGATTTATTGAATTAGCTCTAGTTTAATATTATTTTGTTTTGTACATTTTAATGCTATTGCTAGGCAAAACTATCAATTTTAAACTTTCTTTTGTATTTATTTTGTATTTATATATTATGGCCATCTCTTGAAATCCACAAAAATAATAATTCAAACAGTTGGGTTACAAATTTAAAATTGAATATAACCCACTCTATCCAAATAGTTTTAGTTTAATTTGGATTGAGTCAATTTATCGAATTAACACTTGTTCAATATTTTTCCTTATATTTTAATGCTATTATTCTTAAAAACTATCAATTTTAAACTTTCTTTTATATTTATTTTTAATTATAAATTATAGCCATCTCACGAGAAACACAAAAATAATAATATTATAAAATATTCTACCATTTATACTATTTTTTTAATTACATAATCTGTTATTAGTAAAACTTAAAGTTAAAATTTTTTAGAGTAAACCTATAGTTTTGTAAAAATTAAAAATAATTTTTATTGATATCTAAAAATAATATAGCCTATTTATATAAAAAAGAGAATTTAGTTTCCAGTTAACAAGCATATCAACTTAAATACCTACTTTTAAGTTGATCATTAATGTATAATAAAAATGTTTTCACAATTTATTTCATTTGTTCTTAAAAATATTTATCATTAAAAGAGAAAAAAAATGAAAAATAATCAGATTGGATTAGGTAGGTTATGTTTAAGTCATTAAGTGTCAAACTCATAATTCAATCCAAACTCTTGGTATTGATTATTGTAAAACTTAACCTATCTCAAATAACCAATGTAAACTAATCCAAATCAATCCCAAAAGTTTAAGTTAATTAGTTCGACCGAGTTGATGAATACTTATAATTTCAATCATTAATATTTTTAATTAATATTAATATTAATGAAAATATGGAAATGCCTTTAAAGGTGTGGGGACACTTTCATTGGTAAATATTTTACTCATAAAGACTAAAGGGCATTCAAACTCAATACTTGCAAAACATATGTGCTTATACTTTTATCATTAAATGAAAATAAATTTTGTGTTATAAAATAAAAGAAAACTGCTAGAAGATAGAGAAACTAAGAGGACAAACTTGAAAGAATAAAAATAGGGGAGAGCTTTTCATTCTCTTGATAAGAAATTGAATTTCAACCTTGGTACAAACTTTACAATATAAGCACCCCTTTATATAGTTTTTAGGAATGAGAGGTTACATAAATCATAATTATAATATTTAAATTTGGACATAATGAGATCTAGGAGTTACACAATTATAAATACAAAGGGGTTACAAAGTACTAAATGGTTGTGGTTACAAAGGCATTCAAGATAATTATTTATAACACTCCCCCTTTGAATGCCTTTTATATAAGAATATGTCTCATTAAAACTTTACTAGATAAAACCCAGTGGGACAAAAATCTAGAAGAAAAAAAAGTACATATTCTTTTGGAGTCTTATACTATTGCTAGGATGCCTCATTAAAAACCTTGTAAGGAAAACCTAGTGGGACAAAACCTTAGCTAAGGAAAAAAGAATACAATGCACTAATCAATAACTCCTCTTTGTTCTCCCCCTCATGACGACATGTATAGACTTTCTTTTGTTGTCATACTTGAAATATCTTGAGTCATCACATCCAAATCTTGTACTTGGTAGAACTTTTACGAACAAGTCTTCAAAATTTTTATTCAATCTTATTTGTTAGATATCAATTCCATCATTCTTCTGAAGCTCATATGTAAAGAAGAATTTTAGTGAAATATATATGGTTATGTTACTTTCGATAAATCCTTCTTGTAATCATGCAATACATGTTGCATTTTTTCATATGATGTTGACAGAAAAGCTTTCACAGTATCCTTGAATATGTTGGTTCATAGATCGCAATTATACACATCATGACTTATTTCATAGATTGTCAGAATTTCATCATAATTTGTTTCATAGAGGGTCATTTGAAAAATCTATTTCATGGATTATTATGACATTGCAATATCAGTATAAGTGAAAATAAATCATCTTTGTGACCTTATTTTATAAGGATCCGATAAGAACTCAATATCTGCATTCGAGCCAACTTTGATATTGTTTAGCTTTTCTCAAAAATATAGAATCATATCATTTGAACTCAAAGATAACATAATATGTGTTTAATGTCATTCTAATATCTTTGAGATGATAGGAGTTAGGTCTTGCAAACAACTTGGTAGAGAAAACAAGATCTTGTAAATAACTTGTGCAATTTGTTAAGAGCATAAGTACATCAGTAATAATAAGATTTGGTACTTTAGGACCAATAATTTTTTTCTATCATGAAGATGAAGCAATTGTTATCAACTTCAAATGATCTAATTACCATTTGAGAACTTAGTGATGTTTTGTCCATCTAAAGCTTTATGAATAAACTTAGTGATGGATAAGAGCTCAACTTGAAAAATTCTCAATTTATAGGTTGAGATAGAATTTTGTTTTTCCAATATCTTTCATATCAAATTTCTTCAAATTTGATATCGTTTTTATTTCTTCACTAGTTCCTACATGGTTATATCATTCAAGTAGTAAATAACAAAGACATACATAATAAACACAAATTAATAAATGTAATTATAGTATGAACAATCAACAGTATTATAAAAAATGCACACAAATAGTCAAGTAATATATGCGATAATGTTAAATATTCTAAAATTTATATTTTGAAGCATTTGCTTCAAGCATGTATTTTAAATCCTTTAGAAATTTTAATCCTTCTAGGATTTTAATCCTTTTGGAATTTTTCATATATATCATCATCCATGGATCTAATTTCTTTGAAAATTTTCATAGAATACTCATTTGCATCCAACACATCATATACTATCAAGTGTAAAAATATTTCTCATTCGTCAATGAGTTTAAATTGCTCATTTTTTATGTTGACATTACTCCACAATTTATAGTGTGAGATCCTCATTTTATAAAATATCAATGAACACTTTGAAATATCATAAATATCATGAACAATATTCATTTTCATTCAATATTTCACACATATATTGAATTTATGATATTTTTCACATACGAGACATACTTATGTCATTTTATTAGACATTTATATCAAATTTATTCTCTTTAGAGAATATTCAATTTTTCAATATATATCTCTTCAGGAGATATTTATGCCTCAGAATACTCACGTATCCAATTTATTCCATTCAATGAAATATTTAATTCTCAATTCATAGGACATATAATCAGAATAGTATTTAATTTATCTTTAGGAATATTTTGCGTAAGTGTCGTTTGACTTGACCGGTTAATAACAAAGTCGCTTTTAATAGCCAATAACCAAAACTTTATTTCTCGATAGTTTTAAGCTATAAAATATTTATTTCATTATACAGCTTTAGGCTATAAATTTTCTTTTTCAAGTTTTGTTATTTTAATATATCAAATCAAGTATCATAATATATTTTGTATTTAATTTGTACTGTAACTTCAGGTGCAATAAACCATAATATTTTTACATTTAAATAAATACAAATAATTAGATTTTGACAGAATCTTTCATTTTTTTTCTTTATAGCTTATATATATTTCATTCATAAAATTTTCTTTTGTTCATATGAATCAAAATTTATTAAAAAAATTTCAATCAATACACATGATTGAAATATTTTTAAATATTTTAAGGGTCTTATAGCTTAAAACCTTCGAGACTTTTGTCATTGATTCAAATATATAATTAAAATAATTTCAATCATATATGTAGTTTTCTCATGTAGCTTAAGATATAAACAAAATATTATATCAAGCTAAATAGACTCAATAAAAATAATAAAAATTTTAATTTTAATTTAGATAAGAATATCATCTTAGAGTTATTTTTTAATTTATAAAAATAATCTCATTTAATTTACAATCTCTTTATACCTTATACCATAATATTAATTATTTGAAAACAATGACTATGGTATGAGAATTATTTTCAGAAAAAAAATATTTTTGTTTCAATCACTATAATATAGTTAATATTATAACAATTATATTCACGTCCATATCAATAATTATTAACAAATCAACATTCACTTCAGGGAATATATAATACCATTTGGACGAAAATTTTTTTAATCAAAATAATTTTTATTTTGCTCATGTATCAAAATCTGCAATTTAATACTTATATTCATATCAATCAATCATTTTTCATAATATTAATGAGATAGATGTATATTTACTATTTTTCATAATATTAAACAATTATACTTTTAACCTTCATATATAACTCATAAATGAACACACACATATATAACTATTATAGAATTATAATAAGAAATAATGTACGAGTGTTAATAACATCAAGAATAATATTTTATTTTCAAATGTTCACATCTTGATTTTTTTTTACAAAATGTACTATTTGTATGAGTTGGTAGGACAACTTTCAAGAAAGAACAGTAAGACAAAGTCTTAAATAACCGACCTTCTAGAACGAGATGACTCATCTCCCTTTCAATGTTTAACTTTACTCGTGACAAAACTTACCTACTATCAACTCAAACTTGTAGTATAGTTTGTATTATAAAAATCAAGAATAGAACATAAGTAATTAGTTATATATCATATCAATATTCATTTGTCACATTTTGACTTTTGATTTTAATGTAGAAGATCATACAAGATGCAACTACAGAACATATTTTCTTGGTCAATGATATTATATATAATTTATACTAAATCATACATATATACAAAATATATGCATCATTCAAATAATAATATAAAAATCAATCTCACAAATTAAAAACATACCTTCAA
>JAJIYU010013250.1:0-13979 GCA_030144865.1 Tinospora cordifolia
AAAAATTAGCAAATTGAGCATTTATATCTACTTTTGAGCTTAGTTGCATTTCTACAATATTTCTAACACTTAAAAAATATTTTTTATTTTTATTTTTTAAATTTTCTTAATTAATTTTATTTCTTTTAATTAAATGGGTAAAATTGAAGAAAATTGAGAAATTTCTTATATTTTCATTAAAAATCCAAGAAAGTACATGAGAATGTATATATTGAGTCCATCAACTTGGTGCCCAAAAATATAGATCATTACAGTCTTCCTTAGAACAAATTTTATACTTGAAGTTTACTAGTATACTAAGAGATCAAGGGGTAACTCTCACAAAATCAGGAACGTGACTCAACATGTAGTCCTCTCGCTTCCATGTGTCTTGCTCGACACTGCTGACATACATGTACTATCGACATCTCCTTGTTGAGCAACTTCTTTACAACTCAATCAATAATAGCTATCGAAGCCTCATCATATGTATAATCTTCTCGCAACTCAACATGTCTCCAGTTAATCACATGCGAGGGATCGGGGTGATACTTCTTTAACATTGACACATGAAACATGTTTTGTACTCCTGATAATTGAGGCGGCAATGCCAATTGGTATGGAACAAGAATAGTTCTCTCAAGGATCTAAAAAGGTCTAATGTATATCAGAGCAAGTTTTCGTAAAATGTCAAACTGAATCTACCCCTTTCAAGGTGAAATCTGAAGGAGTACATGACCACTGATGTTGAATTCAGGGACCTTCCTCCGATTATCTGCATAACAATTTTGTCTATCTTGAGATGCCTACATGTTCTGATGGATCCGCTGAACTTTCTCATTTTGCTCTTGTACAAAAGTAGGGCCCAAATCTATTATGTCATCAAATTCTTCCCAACAAGCTGGTGATCGCGAAGGTCAACCATATAATGCCTCAAATAGTGCTATGTCAATACTCACCTTGTAGCTATTATTATACGCAAACTCATTGAAGAACAGATGATCCTCCAAATGACCACCAAAGTCAACAATACATACCCTATATCCTCAAGCACTTGGGTCACTCTCTCTGATTGGCCATTAGTCTATAGATCGAAGGTTGTGCTCAAGCTTACTCTAGTCCCCAATTGATTTTCCAAGCTTTGCCAAAAGCCAAATGTAAACTAAGCATCTCTATCATACGCAATGGACATTGAGATCCCATGTAATCTCACGATCTTTCGGATATATAGTTGGTTCAGCCTCTCAACCAAGTCTTTGCTATGCATTGGGAGGAACTAAGCAAATTTAGTCAGTCTATCCACAATGACCCAAATAGTATCATGTCTCCACTGAGTCTGGGATAGCCCCAACACAAAGTCTATGGTAATATGTTCCCATTTTCACTCGAGAATGGCCAAAGGTAGTAGTAAACTATCGGGTCTCTGGTGCTTAGTCTTAACCTGCTAGCACATATCATAACTCTACACAAATGCTACTATGTTTTGCTTCATCCTCGACCACCAATAAGTACGTGGAGCATCCTGATACATCTTATTGGCACCTAGGTGAATGTATACCTGGAGCAGTAAAGTTCTTTTAGCACTCCTTATCTCAGGTGAGTGTCACTTAATACCCACAATTGTCCCCTGAATCTTAGTGCACCATCACTATCAATTGACCACTCCACACGAGAAGTGTCATCTACCCACCCCTGGAACATTATATAATCAACATCACGAGGCTGCACCTCTATGATTTTAGCAAGCAAAATCAGTTGGGCTCTCATCTGTGCACTGACTATGGTCTCAGTTGAAGTTTTGTAAATACTCAACACTATCACATTATCAATCATCCTACACTCCTAAGACAAATGTCTAGCCATACAAGCAGTGTCAACCCATACTCTGTGTAGCGCATCAACCACCACATTGGCTTTTTCAGAATGGTACTCAATAGTAAAGTCATAATCCTTAAATAACTTCCCTTTGAGAAAATAAATTCTTGAGGCTTTTATGATTTGAATAAAGCATAAAGTGTTCACCATACAAATAATGTCGCTAAATCTTGAGAGCAAACACCATTGTTGTTAGTTCTAAATCATAGACAGGGTAATTCTTCTCATGTACTTTCAATTGTCATGAGGCATAAGCAATTAACCTATCACCTTACATCAAAACATACCTAAAATGTAACAGTTCAGCCCCCAAATCCTAGCACAATCGCCACTGACCGGGCGTTTTCATCTCTCAACTCGAGACATAATTCAAGTTAAACGTGCGGTCATTCATGTTTTCAATATCGAGAACTAGGACATTACTTTTAACCTTTCTTTCTCGTAACCATCCCAATAAAACATCAGAGTGTGAAAACATAGACAACAATATCATGCATGATTCAACATAGGGATGGTAATCAGCTAGACGTAATATGAATTAAACTCATAAAAAATGAAGGACTCTAACCCCATCGGCTGAGTTTGAATAAATCAATAAACTAATGTTTGGCCACATGGTCGAAGTCAATAAATCAGTCGACCAAACATAAATCAAATGTGGGTCTTATGCTTTACAAATCAAAATGGTAAATGGACTCCTAATCCTATGCCTCAACAACTGAAAGGTATATTTGAACTACAAAATTGTCTCCTTCATTTTTTAGCACAAGTGTCTTCAATGATTACCTGAAAAATAAATTAGCGGGGTGAGTTCGAGAGCCCTATGGATCGTATATGACATATGTCAAACATTATAAAAGTTAGAAACATAACACATGCAAACACCTATAGTCATTACACATTTCAAACACTTCAATCGTTTAGGTTCTTGTTACGACCGAAAGGTATCTCCTCGATATTTCCTATGTTTGAACTCTTGGAAGTGACACCCCAAAGGCGAATTCCTTATCATCACACAATCTTAAGAGTGAAGTCTTACTCAATCCTTAGCCCTTTCTCAACTACTGCCATAGTAGAATGGACAATTGTCTAGGGTGGGGAAAATACCTACAGTGATACCAGACTACTACCATAGTATATGTACCACCGCCCTAATACGTGGTTAGACTCTTAATTGTCTTCATTTACTGACCACTAGAATGCACAATATTTCTCCCCATCACAGTAGATGTATACATCAAAACATGTTGATAAATTGTTATGTGTGCTCCAGGTCGGATAAATCATGCTATTCATTAAATAACATAGATGGCATATTCTTGAATCAATGTTGAAATATGTAAATCACATGTCATGTTAACAATATATAAGAACCAACAATCCAAACAAATAAGCACCATCACATTCCAAACATGCTTCTAGACAATGTAAAGACAATAAATAATCAATTATGTATCATGTTTAAGACTAAGATAATATGAAAGAGAGTTGATAGTCATCTCCACCTGTTTGAATGCTCAGCTTGTTCTAATTATTGCTTCGATGTTTCAAACTCTCAACCTTGCTAGTTTAATATCATAATTCTAATTAGTAGAAACATTCATGATGTTTTTAAACTATAGGATAATAATTCTCTAATCTATATGGTTTGTGATTAACAAATTTGTTGCCCGTGAATGCATGAGATTAGACAACGAAGGGCTCATCGCATTACTACGGTATTCTCAGCGTTGCTATGATAATGGGAGACCATTCTTGCTTTGTGTGTCTTCTGTTTTCTTTTACGCACAATATTGGTATACTTTGCTCACTGTTATGTAAAACAAATATCATATAGGATAGAATAATTTTATACCTTGCAGTTAATCATTCTTCTTCCATTCGCTTCACGCTCGTCTTGCCAGAATGTTATAAACATTTTTAGGGCCTGTCAAAAGTGGAAACCATGCATGAAACCTCAAACATTGTGACGATAGTGATCTGTAAACATTATTTTACTTAAAAAACTAGCGCCTTACCTTTGTAATTGCTCGTTATGGCATAACTATTCAAAGCCTTCACTATTCCTTCAGCTTTCCTCCTATCAACATTCTTAGGATAGTTAGAAGGGAATTGATACTTGGTGAATTCAATTCAGAGGACACGTAGGGAAGAAGGGAAATTTAAAGTAAGTGGTTAGGGTTTTTTTGTAGTGTAGAATGATGCGTTGAGGGTTTTCTGTGTGAGATGTCTACACATATATAGATGACCAAGCTCTCTAGAACTTTCATTTCTTATTTTTTTAATTGCAGTACCGCAGTATCTAGTCCTTCTATGGCATTATTGGGATATTTTTAATCACAGTAACACTTCTCAAGATTGTGTATCACGTTTGCAACCAAAAATTTTGAGTTTTCTAATCGCAATACTGCAGTGTGGCATTTCGGTACAATGGTACCACGTCAGCATAAAACATTTCTTATTTTCCATTGTGGCACTGCGGTAGACGTAACCAGTATCACGATATCCACGCGAGCCTCATTATTTCCTATTTCAAGCCACACTACTACGATACCCAAATGGGTACTACAGTAGCCGTGCAGAAAAAAAAATTTTGAGAGGATTTCTAAATTCTTTAAGGTATTATAATCATCCCCATTAAAAGAATTTTGTCTTCAAAATTTATAAGGGATCACATACCTGTATGATGCCATCCAGTTAGCTACTCGTGGTGAAATGGTCTGGATACTTCTTCTGCATTTTGCTCTCTAATTCCCCAGTTGCCTTTTCTAGATCATGGTGTCTCTACAGAACCTTGATTGGAGGGATGTCCTTGGTTCTAAGACTATGCACTTTACAATCCAATATTCTAATGGCTGGTTCTTCGTAAATACCATCATTCTAGATGTCAACTTCCTCCCAATGTAAGATGTGAGAGGGATTTGGTTCATACATCCACAACATCGATACAGGGAATACATTGTAGATCAAGGACATTCTATTTGGTAGATCTAGCTCGTAGGCACATTCACCAACTTGTCTGTCAAATGGACTGAGAAACCTTGGTCATAGTCATCCTTTGATCCCAAAATGTTTAATCCTCTTCTGAGGGTTGATCCTCAAGAATACTCTATCACCCTCTTGGAACTCAAGAGGCCTTCTCCTCTTATCCGCATAGCTCTTTTGTCTACTCTAAGCCGTGGTTAGCCTCTTCTGGATATGTTTCACCCGTTCATTCATCTCTTATACTAAGTCTGGCCTAGTGAGCATATGATCTTCAAAGTTTACCTAGCATGATGGAGATGTGCAAGGTTTCCCATAAAGAGATTCATACGGATTTAACTGTATGCTTGCCTAGTAACTGTTATTGTAGGCAAACTCTACCAAGTGTAAATATTTGCTCCAATTTCCCTTGAAGTCAAGGACACAAGTTCTAAACATATCCTCTAGAGTCTGTATTACTCTCTCAAATTGCCTATTTGTGTGAGGATGGAAGGCAGTGTTCATGCTATAAGTGATGAGTAGGACCTGTGAATGTTTGCCAAATGGCAAGGATGCCATGTCAACTAACAATCAAGCATGCTTATCTAAGGAGCAACTTAGTGGATAATTACTCCACTTCATCATCTTCTTCCTCATGTTTGTTTTTACTTTTCCAACAACTTTTTTTTTCCAGCAACCTAGACTCCATTAGAGAACTATTTTGAGCTTGAAAATAAGCTGCAAAAGTAGGAATTGGAAGCTAAGCTAGGAGGAAAAAATAATCTACACTCCAAGGAAAATCACATACTTGTCAAGCATGATGTTTTGAAGTGATGACTTGTTTATGGTGGTTGCATGCCTATTAGAGCTTGGAATTCATTTATGTTAGGCAGATAATCATTCTTAAGAGCTTTATGGAGTTGAATTCATGAGATTTTAAGTGGGTGATGAGAAATGTGATGATTTTCTTCTCTTTGTTTGTGGATGAGAGGTGTGCTTATAAATCCTACTTTCCATGAAATTTTTTGGGGTTTTTATGATCATTTGACCATGGTTACATATCCTACGTAAGAATTCATTATTTAAGCATGCTGGATTATAGGTTTATATTGTTGGAAAATTGGGTTAACTTGCGTAGTGTTCATGGTGGTTTGCTAATATAGTTGTACATGATTAAGCAAGTAAATTAGCCATTTTAACTTATTTCTAGAAAAGATTTCCTTACTATTCTTAATGTTTTAGAAAGATTATTAAGTAACTCACATGTTCCAATTATTAGATAATGTTTTGGTGAGCAATTTGGATGTGCCATAGTTAGTAGATTGCTTGAAGAAATATGACTATTTTTGAATCATGTTTTTAGTATAATGTCCATGAATTTAGAAAATAGCTAGGGGTAACCAAATGCTTTGAAATTTGGTTTTTAGTATACTGGGTAGTCTAGAATGTCTAGAAAAATTGGTGTCCTAAAAATCAAAGGTTTGGTAGGGAAAATGTGTGAAATTGTCACAGACTATTCTGTTATCGTCAGACTCATATAGCTCATGTTCATGCAAGTCAAAACCTTGTAAAATGAACTCGGAATTGGATGAAACAAAATTTTGTGGATTCTCCAATAACCTTAGTTTATACAAATTTTGGTGAGAAATGGATAGACAGAAACATTAGATGAAAATCTGGAAATATGTCGCGCAAATAGATGTGTAACCTAGAAAATTGGTGAAGTGTTTATAATAAGGACTTAAGTGACATAAGGGTTAATTTGAAAATTTGACTTGGTTGACCATCACAGTCAGCATGTGTCTTGATTTGACCATGTCTGACTAAGGATGACTAGGTTTGACCAAGGTAAAGTGAATTAGTTCAAGTTATTTGTGTGAAATTGCAATTAATTGAATGAACCGAGTTATCAGGGGTTGGCTATGTTGACCCGAATGGTACAAGTTTGATCAAGTCAACACCATTTGTTGCTATTGACTGCAGAAAAAATTGAGCTAAGTCTTAGTATGAAAACAAAGTGAAAATGCGAATTGTGCAGGACTCAATATTGAGGTGACATGAATGGCGATGGGGAGAATGTCAGAGGCCAAGTTAGTTTGTGATTAGTAACTTGATTTATGTACTTAACCTTTTATTCTACTTACGGATGTTGCATAATTGACTGCTATATGCGTTGCATATTACATTGAGATAAGAGTACAAATCTTTATATATGTTGACCTAGCCTAAGGATAAGAGGTTCTGAGGTGCGAAGATTAGATTGTGATAGTCCTGAGATAAGAGTGGTACATTTGTGCACTTTATTGATATAATTACAGTGGTGCACAACACACTCTACTAGTTTGTGGTGGCGACAATACCACCTAGTTCGTGGGCCATGATCATCGATGATACGACTATATGGTTTGGATGATGGTCATGTCCGTTTGAAAATGGAGTATCACCAAAAGATCCTTAAACCGTAAGAAGGGTGCTGAGTTTATATATTGGACCCTTGGAACATGGCATACTTCATGGCATAGTAGGTCATTGCAGTTATTATATGTTGATGATTGTGCGAGCTATTAGTTGTTGCATTTTTTAAATGAATGATTATGATTTTTGTTTATTGCATTGCATGTAGAATGCTAGACTTAAGTAGATATATCTTCTTGCTGCTTACCAGGCTCACATGGATATCAAACTCACTACTCTTAACATTTCATGTCTGTCCGATGTGGATAAGGGGAAAGGCGTGGTGATTGCGTGAGCTTTCTTATAGTCCATAGTATGTTGTTTTGTTGCATTTGTTACTTTGGTATTTTAAATCAACATGTACAATTTTTGAAAAATGTAAAGTTGAACTAAACTCTATTAATGTAAATAATTGTAAAGACTTTCGCTATTGTTACATTATTCCGCTTATCTTTTTATTGTTGCACTCTGAATACTATAAATGAATTGATGGTGAGGCTTAACAATAGTTAGCGAGTTTGACTGGAGAGTAGACTTGGCAATTTATTATGTCGGTCGAGCTACGCATAAGTGGTTTCAAAAGGGGTTTCGATGTGGAATGCCCTCATGATGCCCCTACAGTGTGTGGCAAATCACAAGAGCTGCCTTTTCCACTAACACAAATTAAATCTATCTATAAACCCACTTGGCCTTCTTCCTCATTCAACCATGAGTGAAAGAAAGAAAATTAGAAACTCAACTCCATTAGAAACCTTGAGGGAGCTTGGATTGAGGGAGATTGAGAAGGAATTTCACTGAGTCCCAAGAAAGTAAAAGAGCTCAACATAGATGACATGCTCAAGAGATGTGAATGGTGAAGAGATCATGATGTTTGGGTGATTTCCAACAATTGATTCTCATATATATGTGTGGTAAAACTCTACCCTAAACATCCCTATATCATTAGATTAAGGTAATCTTACTTGCTTAATGAGATCATGATGATTTTACCCCTATGTTGTAAGATGTCTAGCTTTGAAGAGAATTGAAATCTTGTGATCTTGAGTTGGGAGATCAAGGTGATTGAATTAAGAAGAGATGCAAGCCTTGTGGCCTTTCGAAACGCCTACAAGAAAGGTATAAGCCCATGTGTTTGGTGTGATTTTGTGATGTAAATGTTAGAAATTGTGGTTTGACTTGAATGTAATGATCAAGTTATGTTTATGGTGAAAAATTGTCAAGCATGGTTTGTATGAGGATGTGAGTCGTTGTACATTTAATTTGATGGTGGTTTTATATAGTTTTATGGATGTTATACATGCTGGTATGTTGTAGATCAGAGTTTTTAATTAAAATTAAATTTAAGGTTTAAGTTATATGTGTTGGATGCACGAGAATTATCATTCTAGTTTGCTTGAATGTTATGAATGAGTTGTTCAAGTTTTATATTTTGCAAGTGAGGTTATTTGATATTTATCTACTAGGCTTTTGTTATCGTGCCCTATTTTCAGCTAGCTATTCACGAATTTTTAAAAATACCTAGACTTGTCCAAATGACTTGAAATTTGGTGTATGAGTTGTTGGGACACTTCAGAATGTTAAAAAAAGAATTGGAATCCTTGAATATTGAGTTTAGGTATGGCAAATGAGTGATTTTGTCACTGTCTATCTAGAATTTGGGGAGATTTTGTTATGGGTTCAAATATTACTAGGTATGGCAAATGAGTGATTTTGTTATGGGTGCAAATTGAAACCCTATCAAAAGGGTTCAAATATTACTAAAACAAAAATTTGATGAACCCTTGATGAGACTACATCAAATCTAAAAAGTTTTGCATGAATTCTCGTGGTTTGATCGCAAAAAAATTTATCGCGCAATAGGGACAATGTAATTAGAAATTTGATTAGGTATGAAAATTTAGGGATTTTGACCAAATTGACCCCATATTTTGATCACATTGACCCCATGCTGACCGAATTTGACCAAAATTGACCATATTAACCGATTTTCAATAAGTTTGACCAGTGGACGAAGTTTGATCAAGTCAATCCTATGGTTGATCAAAAACCATAAAGAGGAAAAGAGCTGAGATTTAGTAGAAACTAAATAAATATGTGAATTGCGTAGGAATTAACGCAAGTATTATACAACCGAGCATGGGAAGAGCCTTGGAAAGTGAGCATATTTGTGAGTAGTACTTCGGTTTGTTTATTTACATTTTTATTCTACATGATTTTATATTATTGTTTCATGTGCACTGCACTGCATTACATGCATATATCATGTTTCATAGATACAATAATGGGCTTAGAGTACAGGTAGGACATCTAATTAGTTAGTAGAACCATAGTACTTCTAGAATCAGGGTATGGCCTAGTTGTTGTTGGTGCACCATCTTCCCATTTCATTAGGTCTTGGAGTATGGACCCATAGGCTTTGTGCATGTGTGACCTCTTGACACCTAGTAAGTTAGGTTGAATGATACAGTTAGGGTGGTTCCTTACCTGATTGATGACAAGGTGCTTGATTTTCATATGCACCAACTTGGGCTATATAAGGCTTAAGTTTTTGTGACTCGCCTTTCAATAAGAGACTCCGAGGGGTGAGCGTTGGATCGAGAGAGCTTTATGAGCCCATATAGTAGGGTTGTACGTGGGTGCACCCTACTAAAATTAGTGGATCATGATTGGTTTTTGTGACCATACAATCCATCAATTCATATGAAAGGCTTGACTGCCAGTAGAACCAAGCCCTTCCATGATAGGCATGATACAGGAATTTACTATTTTATTACTCATTGCATTTATAATGTTGCATAATGCCCATATTTTACTATCTGTTTGCTACACATTGCATGTTGCTTTTTGATTTATGCTTCATGTTGATGATTTTTGCTAATTGCATGCTATTACATCACTTGATACATATATACAATTTCTTGTAGAACATTAGTTTTAAGTGAACATTTCCAAATTACTATTTGTTGAGCTCACGTGAACATTAAAGCTCACTACTCACTAACATTTCAGGTTTCTCATTGCTGGATAAGGGGAAGGGATTGTCATCACTTGATCCTACCGAGTGTGGTTTAGTTGATAGGTTAAGTTGGTGTCATTTTGAACTTGTGTAACGAAATAATTTTTGACCCACTTGGATACTTGTTAAATACTTTTAACACTTTCACTGCATATTTAACTTTTATACTCCTATTACATTTGCGCAATTGTATCCACCGCTCTATCATTTCTGATGCACTTTGATTACTATACACCATTGTTGGAAAGGTTTAGCGATAGCGGGGCAAGCTTGGCTTGCTGAGTGCACTTGTCAGGTTATTGTGCTAATCGGGCGTCCCTTTTGGAAGGAGGCTCCAACAAGTGTGCTTACTTCCCAAGGTTCTCTTTATACCTAGTTGTGTTATACTCACGTTAATTCCCTCACAATTCACGTATTTATTTAGTTTTTACTAAATCTTGGCTCATTTCCACTTTATAGTCTTTGATCGACCATAGGTTTGACTTGGCCAAATTTGGTCAATAGGTCACACTTATTCAAAATTGGTCAACATGATCTAATTCAGTCAACATGAGGTCAATTTGGTCAAATTGGGTTAATATGATGTCATTTTAGTCAAAATCCCCAATTTTTCATTCTTGGTCAAATTTCCATGCACATAGTCCCTATTGTGTGCAAATTTTCACGAATTTTCTGCAATCAAACTATGAATTGGATTCAAGTGAAACCTTCCAAATTTAATTTAGTCTCATCAAGGGTTCATTGGAATGTTGTTTCGATAATTTTTGGGCCTGTTTGATTGGATTTGAACTTACAGAAAGTGACGTAACAAAATTTGCCAAAATTCTAGATAGATAGTAACAAAGTCACTCATTTGCCATACCTAATTAAACTCGATATTCTGGGATGCCAAATTTTTTCAACATCCACAAGTGTCCCAAAAACTCACACACAAAATTTCAAGTCATTTGGATAGGAGTAGGTATTTTTAAAAATTCATGAACAACAAGCTAAAAATAAGGCATGACAACAAAAACCTAACAACTCAATATTTTTGCCCAATCTATTCAATTATATTCCTTAATGTCGTTATCTATAATAATAGTGTGTTAATCACCAAATATACCATTTAACTCATTTGAAACAGTGGTTAAACATCAATTAACCAAGCTTGCAAAGTATAAACTTGAACGACTCATTCATAACAACATCGTAATTCTCATGACTCCAACACATATAACTTAAACCATAAGAGTAATTTTAGTCAAAAACTCTACATTGAAACATACTAGCATGTAGAACATCCATGAAACTATGTTGAATCACCATCAAATTAAATGTACAACAACTTACATCCTCATAGAACCCATATGTTACAATGTCCTACGATAAACATAACTTGATCATTACATTCAAGTCAAACCACAATTTCCCTAATATTTATATCATCAAATCACATCAAACACATGTGTTTATATCTTTCTTAAGGGTGTTTCAAAAGGCTACAAGGCTTGCATCTCTTCTTAATTCAATCACCTTGATCCCTCAACTCAAGATCACAAGATTTCAATGTTCTTCAAAGCTGGACATCTCACAAAATAGGAAAAAAAATCATCATGAACTCATCAAGCAAGCAATATTACCTTAATCTAATAATATAGGGATGTTTAGGATAGAGTTTTACCTCACATATATGAGCATCAAGTGCTGGATGTCACCCAAAGATCATGATCTCTTCACCATTCCCATGTCTTGAGCATGTTACATATGTTAAAGAGCTTGGTGAGCTATTTCACTTTCTCTCTTAGGACTTTGTGAAATTTCTTTTTAATCACCCTCAATTCAGGCTCCCTCAAGGTCTTTAATGAAGTTGGGTTTCTGATTTTTCTTTTATTTTTTATTTTTTATTTTTTATTTTTTATTTTTTTTAACAACATGGTTGAATGAGGAAGAAGGCTAAATGGGTTTATAGATAGATTTAATTTGTGTTAGTGGACAAGGCACTTCTTGTCCATGGGATGCCCACGATGGCAATCCATGGGATGCCCAACTAATAAGCAAATGATCCACTAATTAATCTAAATTTCTAATTTTTTCTTATTAATTAGTCAAATATATAATTTCTCTTTTTTTACTAAAATTTTGGCTTCTATGTATTATTGGGAATCAATTTATTTATTTTTTATTTTATTTAATTTTTGATAATTAATTTGGACACATTGAATCAATAATATGCCACTCCCATAATTAAATACAAATTCTAATAATTAAATAAATTAGCAAGGAGTAGGTACTATGTATTATTTTATTTTATTTTTGGCTTCTATGTATTATTTTATTTTATTTTTGTAATTTCATTTAATTAAATGTAGAATAATTAAAATATTAGCATATTGAGCATTTACATCCACTTTTGAGCCCAATTACATTTCTCTACAATGTTTTTAATACTTAAAAACTATTTTTATTTTAAAAAAGATTTAATTAATTCCAATTCCTTCAATTAAATGGATAGAATTAAAGAAAGTTGAGAAATTTTAAAAAATCCAAGAAAGTACATGGGAGTGTGTAACACCCGAAATTTTGCGAGCGCGCCACGTCGCGAGCGAACATGGAAGAAAATATTATTCTAGAAGAAGATGAAAATTTAAAAATAAAATAATATAACACATAAATGAGGAAAGGTAGTATTAGAAAAGTTTGCCAATTGTTGACATAGTAATGGAAAAAAATAGGATGATAACACATATACATTTATAATAAGGTAGACATATGCATTAATATGAGTAGTATATATATATACATATATATCAATAAAGATTGAAATAGGTATACATATATATATATATATATATGTATGTATGTATATCAATAAAGATTGAAATAGGTATATAAATATATATAATTATACTTGGAAAAAAAATGTTAATAAGATTATTAGCATATAAATTAACAAAAAAAAAAATATCGAAAAACTGAAAATCCAGACCGATGGAACAGGAACAAGCTGGAAGTCTCGGGGCATTAGAGTGGGCGGTGAATGGGCTTATCCGGGACGACTGTAATGGGATGAAAACAGAGGTTAGGATGGTGTGCAGGGGAAGAGAAAAAAAAAAAAAAAAAGAAGTATTAGCAGTCTCTCAGTGCCTCAGTGGTGTTGGCAACGTGAAGAAGACGATGCAGAGGTGCTGTTGTTGTTGTTGACAGTAAAGAACAGAGAATGAGCTGTTGTAGCTGGTGCACTGCTGCTGCTGGAAAATGATGGGAAGTAAGAAAACATAGAGAAAAGAGGGAGGGACAGGAAACAGAGCAGCATAATTCTACTGCTGTTGTTGCTTCCTAGCTGCCGAACAAGAAGAAGAAGAAGGTGACGAGGTGGTGATCGGTGAGATAGACAGAGGAGGAAATGCTCTGTTTTGTGATGGCTGGGCTGCCGTGCGTGAAGGAAAACCAAAAGAGGAATTGCAGATGTAGACGAAGCAGCCACTGCTATGGTGTGGAAAGGCTGCTGCTCGGCGTGGTGGTGGTTGCACAAACAGGGGCTGCTGCAAATTGGTGTTCCGGTTTGAAACAAACAGAATTATGATCGGAGTGTTGGCCGAGAGATGGGTGTAGCCTGTTGCTGCGTGCTGCTACCGTCTTCACGGTAGAACAGAGAAGTGGAATAGAAACAGAGCATGGTTACTCTGTTAGTGGTGCTGGCGATGGTGGATAA
>JAJIYU010013251.1:0-13993 GCA_030144865.1 Tinospora cordifolia
ATATACTATGCTAGTAAGGCACTCAATGATGCTCAAATCAACTACTCTACCACAGAGAAAGAGCTACTAGCAGTAGTTTTTGCCTTAGACAAGTTTAGGTCATATCTTTTACGATCCAAAGTGATTATTTATACTGATCATGCTGCTTACGATATCTTTTATCTAAGAAGGACACCAAACCACGCCTTATTAGGTGGATCCTATTACTTCAAGATTTTGACCTAGAAATTAGAGACAAAAAAGGTTCAGAAAATGTAGTTGCTGATCATTTATCTGGACTTGTCTTAGATACTTCCTATGAGCTTATACCTATTCAAGAGACATTTCCTGATGACCAATTATTTATCGTTTTCCACACACCATGGTATGCAGACATTGCAAATTATCTAGTTACTGGTCATATTCCTTCTCACTGGATCTCTCAAGATAAAAAGAAGTTTTATGGCGAGGTAACCAAATTCTTTTTGGATGACCCCTATTTGTTTAAATATTGCCCAGATCAAATCATTAGGAGGTGTGTCCCTGAAAATGAACACCATTCTATTTTAACCTTTTGTCATTTTGCTGAATGTGGTGGTTTGCTTTTAAGGTCTTGCAATGTGGATTCTATTGGCCTTTACTATTCCACGATTCCTATATGTTCTGTAAGTCTTGTGATAGTTGTCAAATGTTGGGGAGCATTGGAAAAAGAAATACGATGCCCTTATCCCCGATATTTATTATTGACGTATTTGATGTTTGGGGTATATACTTCATGGGTCCATTTCCTGTCTCTTTTGGTAATATTTATATACTTGTGGCTGTTGACTATGTATCTAAATGGATTGAGGCCATAGCTTGCAAGGAAAATAACCATAAAGTGGTCTTAAAGTTCTTGAGGAAAAATATTTTATCACGATTCGGGACCCCTAGAGCCATAATAAGTGATGGGGGGACACACTTTTGCTATAGGCCTTTTGAAGCCTTAATGCGTAAGTATGGCATCAGCATAAGGTTGCGACCCCTTATCACCCTCAAACAAGTGGTCAAGTTGAAGTTTCCAATAAAGAGATAAAAAATATAATGCAAAAGACCATAAACCTAGATCGTAAAGATCGGTCTTTAAGACTGACTGATGCACTATAGGCCTATAAGACTGCTTATAAAACTCCTTTGGGAATGTCACCTTATCGTTTGATATATGGGAAAGCATGCCACCTCCTTGTGGAGCTTGAACATAAAGCCTATTGGGCCATCAAAAGCCTGAACTTTAACTTCGAAAAAGCTGGAGCTCAGAGAAAGCTTCAACTTAATGAACTTAATAAGCTTAGAAGAAACTCTTATGAGAATGCTAAACTTTACAAAGAAAAGATGAAAATTTTTCATAGTAAAAACATTCTTAGAATGTCTTTTGAGTTAGGCCAAAAAGTCTTACTATATGACTCTCAACTTCATCTCTTCCCTGGCAAGCTCAAGTTAAAGTGGATCGGTCCATTCATTGTTAGGCATGTTGCCAAACATGGCTCTGTTGAGATTGAGAACCCTAAGTCGGGTAACATATTTACTGTCAATGGCCAAAGACCCCTAAGTCGGGTAACATATTTACTGTCAATGGCCAAAGACTTAAGCCTTATCTTGATTACTTCGCCAAAAAGACTACTTGCATGTTTCTCCAAGACCCCGAATTATCATGCTTAATATATATATATATTCCTGTCGTATTTTGTTAAAATGTTAATTGTTCTCAACTCAAAATCTTATGTTATACCTTTCCTTCCATTTTATTCTTATTATTATATAATCCATCATATGTGCATTCATGCTTTCAAATTCCTTGAGGACAATGACATGTTTAAGTTGGGGGGTGTGGATATTTACCATTTTGTTGAGATTTTTTTTTTGCAATTTGAACTAATTTTCGCATCTATTGCATTTTTCTCTTTCTTTTATTTTCCTCATTTAAATTTTTTTTTTGAGTTGTGTTTGCCAAGGGACTGGCAAAAACTAAGTTGCGGGTGTTGATAATGCTCATTTTAACACTAAATTTATTATCTTATAATGGAGCATTATCATATTTTAAGGCTCATTATTTAGTAATTAACTATAAAATATATTTAACTTCTTTTTATATAAAGTCATATATTTTCAACGAGGTTAGTACATCAATATTAAGTTAAATACATTATATAAATTAATTATAATTAATTACTCATTATGTGATATTATTTTAATTGTAGGAATGTAGATAATGATAGATTAATAATAATGGAACATGTGAGCTTAGGAGCTTCGAGATTATCAAGTTTTGCTTAGGCATCACCCCACTTAGATTCATGACACTTGGCGCTATCTCATTCATCCATCATTAAAGTGAAGATCTTGCAATCTCGAGAAACATCAATGGTCAAGAGGGAATCAGAGGAATCTCAAGACATATGAAGACATCTTCATCATCCACTTTTTCCTTATTGTGGATCCCGGGAATAATCTAATGGATAAGTTCAAATTTATGAGAGAACCAATGTTGATAGTGACTAGTCAAGTAGTATTTCCAAGAACCCATATGACACATTTTCCCTTTTAGCTTAGTCTTAGCCCATCTTATTTCTCTTTTTTTCCACATAATTATCATTAGGAAAAGTATCTCTTACACACCATCACTGTCCTTCACTTACATTGGTCATCCTTCCCCATGCTTGTTACTATACATAGTCATATAGTACCCTTCATTTGAATTTCTCAGCATTTTACACAAAAAGGGTAAGTAGAGCATGAGCTACTTGTACCATTCATCCACATCACCTTTAGACCATCTCCCATTGGTCCATCATCTCCTTGAAATATCTATATAAACCTCTCAAATCCACACTTGATGAACATATCTTATTTTTCATTTTCTCCTTCGATCACATTGGAGCTTTTCCCACTTTTCATTTTTCCATTCTTCATTTCTTTTATTTTTGTTTTTCATTAGTCTTTAAGTTTGTGGAAGGCCAAGTCTTTTGTTGGAGCTAAGAGGAAACCCCCTCCACTCTTCCCTTGGAAATTCTTAGGTAATACTTCTATTTTATTTGACATGTGTTCTCTCATACTTTTGTTAGGTTTTGCATCAAACTTCATACATTATATCATGTATTTTGTATAGTTGATTTTGCAAAATCTAATGAAAGATTGAGATATTTCATTTTTATCTTAGTGTGACATTTTTGTAGTTTTCTTTAATGTATCATATCATATATTTCACATGTTTAGAATTCACATTTTGCATTCACACACATTAGAAATTTAATTATACTTTGCTTTTTATTATAAATACATCTTTTGGGAGACACTACTTTTTAATACATTTGGGCTTAAAGATTCATTATTGTGGATAAAAAAATTCTTTAGTTATTTCTATCCCTAATTATTTTACTCAAAAAGGACTAAGAGAGGAAAGGATTGGGCCTACTCTAATGCCCTAACTCTTCTATCTTATTGTTATTCTTACATTATCAAAATATTATCATTGTCTCATCTCATTCTTATTTTTCTTATTTTAATATATGTAGCAAACCTTAGTTTTAGAAATTTATCCTGATCCCTGTGGTTCGAACTTGGGCCTCCTCAAGTTTATTTCTTGTTGAATATATTATTATTTTTCCTAGTTACACTTATAATTTGTTGCATTATTTGCTTTATGTCTATGATTTATTTATGTTGCATATTATTAATTCATCATCTAAAGAATGCATTTTTGCATCTCTTTATCTATTTAAAAGTGTGCACATAAAGTAAGCAACAATATTATATCAAAACCTTTGATTTTTATTAAATAAGAAGTGATGCAGATGAAAATATATATTATTTATGAAATGATGGATTCTATATTACTGGATTTTACAGTAAATTTGGGAGAAACTGGTCATTGTAGCTGGAAATAAAATATTTGCCCAACGAGTTAAGTTAATATTCTGTAAGCATTAATTTATCTTGGTTATTTATATGACATTGTAGATATAAAAATGATTTGAATGTAAACATGCTATTTATATTGACATCTGTTGCATTTGGTTTGAAATTTATAACATTGTATTTACATGGCAATGTGTTTTGGATTTTCAAGAGTAGATTTGAAACACAGTATCGTTTTGATGGACTAAGCTATGAGGAATAATACTTTTTATATGATAATTCACGTGAGACTAGGGGTGGCAATTCGTGTCATCGTGTCGTAAACGGGTCGTGTCGTAAACAAGTCGTGTCATATATATTATAAACGGGTTGTGTCACAATCGTGTTGATAATCGTGTACCTGTATATGACCTATTTAAGTTTTTATAATCAAATTTTAAAATAATTTTTATAAAAAATATTAATAAAAATATAAAATATATTAAAAATAAATTAAAATTTTCAAATATTATATCTAAAATAAATAAATAAATTACACTATCAGCAAATTAATAAATATATTAATTTTAAATAAACTTATTTATTGTTTATCTTTTAACTTATGCATAATCGTGTTAAACGTGTCATTTTCGGGTTTATTAGGTTAACTTGTTTATGACCCGCATTTAGTAGTGTCTAATCGTGTTTGATCTGTTTTGATCCAAACCTGTTTATGCTAAACCCAAACCCGTTAACTTCGTGTCTTGTTCATATCGGGTTATCGTGTCGTGTCACCCCTACGTGAGATTAAGCCATGTGAAGTATCAACCTTTCACTATGTGATAATCTTTGAAATGATTGTGGAGTTAATTATTATCCAAGCTAAACAAGAAATGAAACTGACTTTAGTTTGGAAAGATGTGGATGTGCATATGTTTTATAAATAATGCATTGAAAATAGCATGATCACTATGTTAAGTCCATATATGTATGACTTCAATGTGCATAATGAATTTAAATGAATTATTTAATTTGATTTTCTATATAGTTATTTAAATGCATATAAATGTCATAGATGAAGATCATTCACTGAGCATGTTGTTGCTTAGTTATCATCTTCAACATTTTAGAAATAGATAGAAAAGAAAAGATGTTAACGCGAGAAGAGTAGACGACTTTTTCGTTACTGTTGGGTGTCTAGGCTTAATTATCTCGTGGGTTGTATTTTTTTTGTATGATTATAATTTATCACTGTATATATAATATCATCTAGAGGGTGTGAATTTGATTATACTAGGTATGAGTGTGAAATGATATGGTTTTTAAATTATGAATTAGGATTGATGATAGCATGTGGAATATTATCTTTTATGGACTTGAAGATTGATAATATTATTTATTAGGTGTGAATATTTCTTTGGGATAAGTCAAAGTTTTAGGGGAGACTGTTAAATTTTTTGTGTGAATATTGAGTAGTTTTAAGTGTAAGATGCTAACATAGTATTTTATACATAGGTATAGTGTATATAGTATTATGTGTCAGTCGTAACGTCACTTTTATGAAGTGGGTTGCAATAATGTTAGTATTAGAGCTTAGGATTTTTAAAATCTTTAAAAAAAAAAGATAAAAGTTTTATATGATGTTATAGTTGCTTATATGAGTATTTATATCCATAGTTATTTTTGACTAACAAGTATCATGGATTTTGATGTTGATAAAGTTTTATTTGATTGTAAATTTTAGTGTTAAATAAGCAAGATTAGCCATGGGTCCTAATGAAAAGTTGAATCAAACGTTGGAAGCTATGCTTGCCTCACAACAATAACAACAGGCACTACTAGCTATTCTCCTAGCACAGATGTTGGGCAACAAATTAGCTCCACATAATGTGCCAGCGGAAGGGGAACAAAGTAGTGTGAGTGTTCCTGTGAGAGGTAGAATTGAACCAATTGCTGATCCTATTCCAGTTCAAGCTGAGGTGGCAGCACCTGTAAATCCCTATACTGACAAGGACAAGTATGAGAAGGTAATGAAAGCTTTCAAGCATAGGGGTCTAATTGAATTTTCAAGAGGTCTTGATCTTGAAACTGCAGAAAGATTGATGAACAAGACGAAAACTATCTTCGAGGATATGCAAGCTTTAGAAGCAAAAAAGAAACTGGCTAGATTTAAATTAGTTGATAAAGCAGATGAGTGGTGGAGACGAATGACCACTAGAAGTGTTTGAGGTTCAGACATAGACCAAGTTCAAAGAGTTATTTTATAAAGAGTTCTATCGAAGGTGTGAGAAAGATAAGAAAAGAAATGAATTTATGCATCTCGCTCAGGGAAATATGATAGTAAAAGAGTATGAGCAAGAGATTAATCGATTAGCTTTATTTGCTTCAGAGATGGTAGCTACAGACGAGCTTTGGATGCAGTGGATTAGACACGGGTATTGTGATCGCATCGGTGAGGGATTAGCGTTAGTAGGGGTACAGACATACGAGCAAGCAACCAGACAGGCTGGGGATTTTGAAACTACCCAAGCTAATGTTAAGATGAGGAGAATTGCTGCTGCGGGGATGTCAGTAACGTCACTAACCACACATAGTGCACCAATAGGACAAATGAGTCCTGGCATGGCAGGGAGGGCATATTATCAAAAGAAAAGGCTAATACCAAGTAAGAAACATAGATATAGTGCCCTGGGTAACAGAATGGAGGCATCTGCAGTTCTTGTTATGATAGAGCCAACATCACCACCAGCATCACATATGGCAGGGAGAGGTGTACCACTACAACAGACTAGGGGCAGACCTTATATGACAGTAGGAGGTACAGGGTCTCAAGTTGCATCTTCTGCTTCTGAATCAAGTAGACCATCATTATTTTGCTCTAGGTGTGGGATGCTAGGACATAGAGCTTTTCAGTGCCCACAGTTTGTACCCCAGAGATCTTCTACTATCCAAGGAGGTAGAACTATAGCAGGGATACGTAAACAGGCTAGAGTAGTAATAGAGCCTGATCTTGATTTCAGCAAACAACTCATTGAAGGTATAATCAATATCTGTAACAATCTTATGTATGTTTTAATTAATGCTAGATAGACTTTATCATTTATTGTTGGACATATGGTAGATAGATAGCAATTGTCTCCAGTTAGGACTAGCACACGTCTGATTTTGAGCACAGCAACTGGGAAAAGAATATATCCAAATATGATGCGTAAAAATTGTGTGGTAAAATATTACAATCATGAAATGATTGTATGTCTTAGAGTTTGAAATTTTTGGAGTTTGATGCTATTGTAGGCATGGATTGGTTGGCAGCTTATCATGCATGTGTTGACTACATTTCTAAAAGAGTAGTCTTTCAGATACCATGTCAACCCTCATTTGTATATAGAGGTATGACATCTTCACAGCTTCTCACCTGAGGTCAAATAGTTTTTAATGAAGAAGTAGGAATATTAGTTGTTATGTGCTCAATGGTGAAAAAGGCAAAAAGCATACAATTAGCTAATATTCCTGTAGTTTGTGAATATCCTGATGTATTTCTAGATGATTTGCTGGGGTTACCACCTAAATGGGAAATAGATTTTATTATTGATTTGACGTCTAGTACTAAGCCTATTTCCATTCCTCCATATAGAATGACACCAAAAGAGTTGCAGGAATTTAAAGTGCAACTAGATGAGCTAATGACTAAAGGGCTTATTAACCTGAGTATGTCACCTTGGGGCGCACCTGTATTGTTTGTAAAGAAGAAGGATGAAAGCTTATGGTTGTGCATCGATTATCATCAACTAAACAAGGTGATTTTAATGAATAAATATCATTTACCATGCATTGATGATTTATTTGATCAGTTGAATGGTGCCAAATTTTTTTTTCTAAGATTGATATGAAATCTGGGTATCATCAGCTAAGGGTTTGAGGAGAAGATGTGCCAAAGACTACTTTTAAAACTAGATATGGTCATTATGAATTTCATATAATGCCTTTTGGATTAACTAATACTTTTGCTATGTTTATGGATTTAATGCAAAGGCTATTTAAGTTATATCTGAATCAGCTTATTATTGTGTTTATTGATGATATTCTTATATATTCCAAGACTCGGAGAGATCTTGAACAACATCTCCATCTCACTTTAAAGACTTTGAGAGAGCATAGATTGTATACTAAATTTAGTAAATGTGAGTTTTGGCTGGATGAGGTAAAATTTTTGGGTCATGTAGTAAGTATAGAGGGTATTTCAGTTGATTCTACTAAGGTTGAGGGTATTATCGATTGGCCAAGACCAACTAAAGTTACCGAGATTCATAGTTTTTCGGGTCTAGCTGGCTAATATAAGAAGTTTCTATATGGTTTTTCTAAATTACCCGCTCCACTCACCAAGATGTTTTCATAGAGTTAAAGAAGAAATTGACTAGTGCTCCAGTGTTAGTACTTCCACAGCGTAGAAAAGAATTAGTAACATATACGGATGCAACATTGAAAAGTTTTGTTATACCAAAAATTTGAGTAAAAAATAATTGTTGTTCCAAAATATGATACTGTAGCATGCACTATTTGGTCGGCAAACAAAAATACTTTTGGCGGGCATTATTGCTACAGTAGCGCACTGTTTACTATTGTTTATCCCACCTCCCTCCCAACAATAAATAAATAATTTTATTGCTTACTTTCTTTTTTTTTTCTCTTGTTCTTTGGTTATTCTAGATAGCAAATATAGTAGTAGGAAATGAAAAACCCCAATTTTTGTATAGCAGTAGTGAAGGTCTACTTTTAAGCACCTCTTTTAGAGAAATAATTTCAGGCTCGCGCCATTACGGCCCAGGCGCGTGGGCCAACTCGCCCGCCTGGGCGGCCCATGTGCCCAAACCTATAATCACCCCACCTTTCATTTTTCCTGATGTTTTTCAATATTTTTTTTTAATTTATTGGTATTTTCTTCAGCAAAAAACCAGCAAGCACCTGGTTTTTGAACCCCAAGTTTTGGCAATCCAATCACACCTGAGTTGGCCAATACAGAGTGCCAACAAGTCGTCTTGCATGGAAATACATGGGCCACGTGGCACTCTTATTTGGCATGCAAACCACCCCAATAGGCAACAAAAACCCCGATTTGTGATGAAATTCCAAATTTTCAGCTTCTGCAACCCCCTTTCAAGAGCTCCCGTCTCCTTAATTCCTCATTCGATTTCCTTAAAATTTAGCTTGTTTTGCAGCTCTTACAACCCTCTCAAAAAGCTCCAAGCCCTTGGTCAAGACGCACAACAACCAGAGTGGAAAACGAGCACAAAAAGGTGTTGGTGGTCAAGGTTGCAGCAGAAATCTCATTTCCAATTCCTACAACCCCTCTTCAACCATCCATATCTTTCTTATTTGGTATTCGATTTTAAAGATTTAGGTCTCTTTGGAAAGTTGTTGCCACCCTCTACAATATCTCACAAGCAGTTGGTTGAATCCCAAAATCGCTTGAAGCTAAAACAACCAAGAACAGTGTTGTTCAACATTATTGGGAACCTAGAAAATAAAGAAACTTGAGTTGATCCAATTTTTGGAGTGCTAATTCCTAGGCTATTAAGGGTATGTTCTTAAAGTAAAACCCTTTCTTTTCTTCCTTATTACGCGTATTTCAATCTCAAAGTGGTATAAATTAGAATATGAGATCTTAACCACATTTCGTAAGGTGACGAAGTTGACTGTTTGATCAACTATTTCAACAGTTTCTGTAGAAAATAGGCTTTGGAACCAGATTGGGGGCAATGTTTGGAATACCTAGAGGTGTCCGTTTAGACTGAGATCCGAGGCGTTTTGAACCTCATACATGGGACTACGAAAAGGTATAAATTTCGAATTTCAGCTTCTATAGTTTGAATTTTTTATGCTTGCAAATATATCCTATTAGTTAGATTTTTCGGGGACTTGAAGAAATTTTTAGAGAATCCTTATTCCTACTATGTTTTGGAGATGTAATTGAGAGTGTTTATGATTGTAGTTGCTTGTTGTTTCGAATATAACTGAATTAATCAAAATTTTCGGATATAACCCTTTACAAAAATAGTAAGAAACAGACTCGAATTGATGTTAGAACACGAGTAGATAAGCACTTGAAAACCATAGGAAATCTGAACCATTTGAACAATCTGTTGCATGACAGAAAAGTAGCAGACTAGGCGACTGACCAAATATAGGTATTTTGAGTTGAAATTCGGTGGAGAGGTCATTGGATATGTCAATATTATGTTTACCGAATTTCAGGTTATTCTGAATTTAGAAAGTAGGTCAACCAATTTACTAAGTAACTACCTATTATAGGAAATACGAGATTTCATAGTCCCTGTTAATACAGTTAGAAACCTTAGTAAGTGGTGTCCAAATATTAAAAATTAAAATTATGGTGAAGTTTTAGGTAGTTTAGATGAAATCTAAAAAGTTTTGTGCCAATCCGACTTATAGATTAGTCGCAAAAAAATTGACAAATTCACTGAGCAAAGATGGTAAATGCTTGAATTTGAGTTAAGTGTTGAAATTTTAGGATTTTGATCTAACCCAATTTTAACCCAAATTAACCTAATTTGACCCAGTTAGACCCGAATTGACCAAAGGTGACTAAGTTTGAATATGTTTGACTAGTTGACCAAGTTTCACTAGGTTTGACCGATTAATCAAATTTGATCGAAACAACTTGGATCGATCAAAACCAATTAGAGACAGTGGAATTAGAGATTAAGCCATAATATATAAAGAACTGAGATTGAGTTTAATTAATACAAATTTGAGTGAGCACTGTGAAACTCAGTCGAGTGTTGACGAAACATCAGTGCGTGGGACTTGAGGTGAGTAGTTTGATTCAGGTGTTTTCTATGACTTGCGTTCCTTGCATGAAACTAGTGTGAAATGACATGGTTGAAATGGTTTCATGAGATTGAGATATATTTGAATGAGTTTTGAAAAGTGTAGATGTACACAGGTAATAAGACCTTAGGCTCGAGGGCTGAGCGTCAGGGTTAGGGTACATGATATGATTGGGATTAGACTAAAGGGTCGAGCATCTGGGTTAGGGTACTCGATGGGTATGCCTAAGCTCACGAGCCACTCGAGTGGCCAGTACGCTTGACTCAAGACTCGCTCGAGCGATGACCATAGGTTTGGTTTGCTGATTCGACCTAACCTGGATATAGTTTTTAACTAGCATGGATTTGAGATGTTTTCTAAAACTATTGCACTGTTTTCATACTATGCCATGCACTCGAACATTATATCATTTTTATTGTTCATGCATACATGCGCTATTTTGGAATGCGAGTTATGGTTGACATGTTAGTCTTACTACTCAATGAGCCACGTTGATTTAGGTTCACTATTCTATCAGTATTTCAAGTTCTTCGGTGGTTGATAAAGGAAGAGCATGGTGATCGGCAAGCTCCTTGAAGTTTTCTGTTCTTTTTTTGGTCTTTTGATTGGAGGTTGGTCATTCTTTGTGTATGTATAAATGGTCAACTATGTATTTTGAACAAGACAGACATGTGATATGATGTTTACTCTTCGTATGTTGCTCACTTTTGCTTTGAGTCTTTGAATTATTATGATATTGTTTGTTGTATAAGATTGAAAAAGAGCTTAATAGTGATTAGACGAACTTGACATAGTGAGCGAGTTCGTCAGGCCACTGTGCTGGTCGGGCCTCCCTTTGGCCTAGAGAAGGTGTCCCGACACCATTGATGTACTGTGTATGATCCACTAGGCTCTTGAGCTCACCCCACTTACTATTTTTCAAGTAACTCTTGAAGATGTTGCTTCTGCAAATGAATGTGAAAATACTCATTCATGGTAGCGTGCCTGACAATATAAGGATATTAGAAAATGAACTTTATTTACTATTCTTAATTGTAGGGCATATGACCCAACATATTTAATTCTGTCAGATGTCGGTCATTAGACTAGATAGTATCTGTCTTATCAAAAGTTGGTTATGGGACCCACAAAATTGTTCGTAACTTTGATCATAAATTAATGTATTTCAGTTATTGTGTGATCCCAAGGTTATTGCTATTCTATTTCTAAGCAATTTTATTTATATTTTGTTTTGTACTTTGGGATATGGTCTGGTGCAACTTATAGATGTAATAGATAATGTAAAGAAAAATTAATATTATGGTTCTTGGATAAAAAGCAGGAGTGACTGCACATGAATGAAATTACGTCTCAAGCTACGAGAAAAACATATCACCTATGACGTATGTGATAGATTCGGGAGCCGAGGTGTTACAAGTTTGGGAGGTTTGTTGATGCAGGAGGGTTGAATGATTGTTTATACGTCTAGATAGCTAAAAGTGCATGAGAAAAATTATCCTGTGCATGATTTAGACTTAGCAGCAGTAGTTTTGTGTTGAAATTATAGAGACATTATCTATATGAAGAAAGGTTCACACTCTATTCTGATCATAAGAGTCTAAAATATCTATTTGACCAAAAAGAGCTGAATATGAGGCAGCATAGATGGCTGAAATTCATGAAGGATTATGACTTCACTTTGGAATATCATCTTGGGAAAACCAATGTTGTTGTAGATGCACTGAGTAGAAAATGAGTAGATACTAATGTGGTGGCTTTCCAGATGGCCCAAGAATGGTGACTACTAGAGAGAGTGACTATGATGAATATTTTCTCTATAGAACTGTAACACCCCCAGCTCCCGATCTTTCTTACATACGTCATAAGTGACGTGGTAGTCTCGACTTGAGACGTCATTTCTTCCAAGTGCAGCCAGTCCTACTTTCTATCTGAGAACTGAGGAAATTACTTTTTCTTTTCATCATTTTTCACATCTGATAGTTTCATAAGTTCATATCCAAGGATAAAGTATAAATATAATAATCTCAGTATTCCAAAATAACTAAAAACATTGCTTCATTATCAGAGTTAAGAATAATTTTGTGGGCTCCATAGCCATCTTTTGATACTACAATATACTATCGACATCTGACATGATCAAATATAGTGGGTCACAAGTCCTACAATACACTTCATTTTCTACTATCCTCATACTGTGAGGCACACTGTTATTAATTTACATTGATCTGCTGAGGCGATGTCTTCAATAGTTACCTGAAAAAAATGATTGGATGAGCTCAAGAGCGTAGTGGATCATACACAGTACATCCATAGCATTATTCAAGCCAAACACTGAACATGCAAACACTTATCATCAGTTAGGCGTTTCAAACATTTATTTATCAACAGTTGTCAATTAGACTGAAAGGGGTTAACCTCTGTGTTCCAGATCTTGGGAGAGATATCAATTCTGAAACTCAAACCCTTCTCTAGGATCATTTCTGAAAACTCAGTTCATTCAGGTGTCAATCATGACAACCAGTTCTAATTCTGCATGGAACACACACGAAGGACATTCGTCCCCCGCGCGGGTACGTGATTGAAATCTCATTTAATCTGACTTTTGTGTGCAAAAACATGATAAATAAATATTTCAACAGAAATTGAACATATAACATGATAAACCAACAAAAACACAGATGTTCGATTTCTGATGTAAAAGATCGTACAAGACGCAACTACAGAGTCTACTCTCTCAAACAGGAAAACAATGACTTTCGATTTCTCATGTAAAAGATCGTATAAGACGCAACTACTGTGATGACCCACATTTTTATCATCGGAACGACGGGTCCGACGTTCATGTACTCAATGTATTATCTGGAATTATAATGAGAAAATACAAGATTTTTCCCTATTTTTCTCAATTTCGGATTAATTATTAAAGAAAATAGAAATAATTCAAGAAAATACAATTTTAAGGAGAAAACACAATGAAATATTAGGAAAATGTGTTTTCTTGAGAAAAATAATTTGTGAGATTGATTTATGAATTTTTGGAAAAATTATCAGATTTTTAGAATGATAAATGGAATTTTTGGATAAAAAATATGATTTTTGGAGAAAGTAATTGAATAAATGTTGTAATTGGGTATAATGTTGATATTTTGATAGAAAATGATGAATTAGACAACTTATAATCGTAGAGGACGAAAAATGTGAAATTTCGATATATAATGTGTATATATTAGAGTGTATAAGCAAATAAAGAAAAAGCAAAAACAAAAAAAAAAAAAAAACGGGGAGAGGGACG
>JAJIYU010013252.1:0-13975 GCA_030144865.1 Tinospora cordifolia
AAATTATAAAGATTGAAATCTTAAATAATAAAAGATTATAATAGATTACTAAATGATATTTTCATATGATTTAAGTCAGTATCTCAAATAGATACTACATTTCCTCAAACTAGAGTTTATAACTTTATTCTCATAATTAAAGCTCTAGCAATCATGAGAATGTGTTTGATCAAAGATTCGATCAAACCTTTTTGAGTATGTACATGTGAAATTGGGTTTTCAATAGTAATGTAATACCCTAAAAAATTCTCGATTTTAATATATATATATACAAATTAATAAATGAGTTCATTAAATTGCAAAAGCACATTAAATACTTATGAGTAAAATGGTAATTTCATTGCCCAAAGGTAAAATAGTCATTTTACCTAAACCACAAGTAAAATGGTAATTTTACTACCTAGGGGTAAAATGGTCATTTCACCCAAGCAAGTCACATGAAGCATGTAGGCAAGCAAGTCACATAAACCAAGCAAAATCACATGATGCATCTGGGAAAGTGCTTGCAAATACCACCCTTCTCT
Source organism: Tinospora cordifolia (assembly GCA_030144865.1). NCBI lineage: Eukaryota > Viridiplantae > Streptophyta > Magnoliopsida > Ranunculales > Menispermaceae > Tinospora > Tinospora cordifolia. The sequence goes on from JAJIYU010013252.1 coordinate 525, forward strand.
TCCTCTCAAACCACTTCATCTCATTTTTTTGTTCTTCATTTTCTTTTTAATTCTCTTCTAGCTAAAAAGAAAAAGAGTCTCATTGTTCACTCTCAGAGTAAAGGAAAAAGGTTGAAGGCTTAAGAAGACTCGGAATAACAGTATAAGGACAACAAGGATTTAAGCATTAAAGGTGGAGATGAATACTCATTACTCTTTGCTATTATTTTAGTTCTAAATATGATGCATGACTAATTGTTTATCTTTATTGAATAATTAGAAGCACGCTAGGGTTGTGATGATCAATTGATTGGATGATTGCCTGTTGTATGTTAATAGCATGTTGTATGATTCATGTATGTTTAATATTTCCTTAATGACATATTATATGCTCTATATGATGAAAAACATATACTGGGTGATCTTATGCATGACTAATAGTTTATCAAATTATCTTATGAGTTCATATCTTAAATGTTGATACTGTTGAGTATGCTAGTGGTCATTAAATAAAGACAATTAAGAAATCTAACTACGTACTGGTGCAGTGACACAGATACTGTGGCAAGAGTCTTATGTCATCATGGATGTTCCCAACCCAAGGCGGTGTTGATGCTACTATGGCAGTAGTAAAATGGACTAATAGTCGAGTTGAAATTTTGCTCTAGGGACTGATAATCAAGTTGAAGCTTCACTCCTAAGTTTGGGTCCTGAATAGTTAAATGACCTTTGGGTGTTACTTTTGATATTCCGAACCAATAGGGGGATACCGAGGAAGGTCCTTTCCATCTTAACGACAACCATGAACAATTAAACCATACGAATTGCTTAATGTTTGATAAGTATGTCCATGTTTTGTATTTTAACTTTAATAATACTTGAGATGTACTGTATATGATCCATTAGGCTATTGACCTCACCCCATTCACTTATTTTAAGGTAATCATTGAAGATACTTGTACTGACAAGTAATGTGGAAACAGTCATCAATAGTAGTACACCTCATAGTCGAGGACATTGTAGGAAATAAACTTTATTTTCTATTTTTCAGTTGTAGGGCGTGTAACCCACCATATTTAGTTTTGTCTATCAGTTAGAGGTAGCCACTAGGCTAGATATTAGTTGTTGAAATTTGTGTATGGGGTCCATAGATTTGATCCCAATTTTGATATTAAATTAACGTCTTTTTCAGTTATTATATGATCCCAAGGTTATTGTTAATCTATTTCTAAGCTAGTTTATTTATGCAATTTTTGTACTTTGAGACATGGCTTGGTGCAATCAGGAGATTAGATGATTAATGCGAGAAATAGTAATGTCTCGATTTTCTAAATAGTGAAATGTGACAAAAGTAGGAGTGACTGCACATGCATCTCTAACTGTGACACAAAAATAGTAATTGTGAAAGATTCAGGGACCAGGATGTTACAAGTAATCCTTATCAACATGCAATAGTCAAAGAATGTTTGCGTTTAAAATTCTGCAGCATTATTGAAATGAATGGTCTTGATTGAGTTGTCTAAAGATTGTACTCTTAACTTAATGATTTTAGCTAAAAGTATAATAAATGTGCTATTATGGCCACCTAGTAGATGCATCTATTAAACTATAAAGTACTTAAATAACTCACAATGAGGATGAATAAGTGCACATATGTCCCCCTAAATGTGATATAAGAAAAATACAAATTTGTAATACCCTGAAGTTCTTACAAAATTTTGATAAATAAAATTTAAATAAAAATATTTCAAGTGCAATAAACTTTAGGAAAAACCCATGAAATTGTGATTCATATGATGTACAAGTCCATGTGTGAAAGAATTGGCGATTCGAAGCAGGAATCAGAACTATATGGAGTAACCAACCAATGGTTACCGCAATAATACCCCACATTACCATGGTAATGGTCTCCAAAATGCTATGAAAAAATGGAAATCTATTTTGGTTACCTCAGTAGTGTTTGTGACTACTACTGTAATGCGAATCAAACCTAGAAAGACAAATTTGGCTATGGTTATCGCAATAATGCACTAGTCGCGCACATTCACCCTAGAGCCGAACCCAACCACCTACTATTGACTTTTTTCTCCTCCCATATGCATTCTAAGTTGGTTTTGATCCACTCCATCATCAATTAGCTATCTCACGAGCATTAACAGAAGAAATATTGCACAATCCATGGGGAGTTTACATTATAACACATCTCCGAACAGTGGTATCAAGGTAAGGTATTCGTTTCATAGAGAATACATGCTTTCCCATCACTATTTCACGGTTCCTAAGGATATAGATACTCTTTCGATGAAACAAAACCCTAGAACCATTCTCAACATTCATGTGAGGTGAACAAAGGAGGCAGCAAATAGTATCAAGGTATAATCTCCCTTTTCTCTACACAAATTCATGTTTTCAATTCTAAAGTCCAGTGCATTCAAGTCTCATGCACGAGAGGACATGAGAAACGACGAACAAAATGCAATTCTCTAGGAATCATGTGACTACCATGGTATTAATCACTGTAGTGCACTATACACGTGAAGATCCTAATGAGTTATGCGGTAATGCTCAAGCATACTGTGGTAACAACATGAAAACTTGCCTAAAATACAAACTACAACAGTAGTATGATTAACCCTCATGGGTTACCACGGTAGCTGTAATACCTGATAAATTTATTCGAAACTGGATGAATGAAGCACTTTGACTTTGAGAAATTTAAAATATTTTTTTAGTATAAAGTAAAGTAGAAAAAGTAAAATTATTAATAAATTTTGATGCAACTTTAAGGTATCTAAAAATGAATTAGAAAGAAATAAAAATATGTACATAAGTATGCGTGTGATAATTTGTATATATATATATAATTTTTGGGTCATTCGCAAATTCGGCGAATTCATGCGCATGAGAAAAAAAAGTCGTAGAATTCCTGCGCCAAAATGGAAGAAAAAATGTGAAAATTACAAAAAAAAAAATCCTAGAAAAACCCTAAAATGTATTGCTTTGGGCAGTCGTCGAAATTCAACAAATATGAAAATTTTCCTATCTGAAAACACCCAAAAATTACAAATCCTACCCTTGAAAACTCTATATAAACCCTCTCCCCCTCTCATTCTTCTTCATCCCATTAAGAACTAATTAGATCCTTCTTGCTCTCTTTGCCTCTCTCTTGGCATCTCCTTTTTCTTTCTTGAGTTGTTTAAATCGCCAGTGGAGTAGTAGTAACGAAGTGCTGCACAAATCTACTACAAGCAAGAGAAAAAATATGAGAGGAGCTCAGCAAAGTTCAAAAGGAAGCACTTTTGAGGTGTAGATGACTTCCAAGTTTTAATTTATTATTTTGATTTAAATAAAGCTCGCATGGATGTTATGTTTTAAATTTATATGATTATACATGCCATGTAGAAAATGCATGATTAGGTTGCATAAATAATTATGCATGATTTATGATATTGCGTTATATGTTGTAATGTTGCTACGTTTTCATTATTTATTAATGTTTATATCTAATTATTATGTTTTACATTAAATTAAAATATTAATAAAGATTATAAGAATATACCGGCATGATGGTGAATTTTCATCATGAGTTTTTCAATCCAGAGTTGTGAGGCAAATAAAGGATTCGAATTTGACCCTCCTCTACTAGGATGAGTTTGAGTGTCAGTAATGGACCTCTCTCCCTAGGCCTGAAATATTGGGGTCTATTTTCCTTCGATCCTTAATGTTAACTGAAATAATATGTTGTTTGAATTATCTAATTCCTTACAAGTGATTGATATGCATGTCTTATTTAATTAAAATAATAAATTAAATAGTTGGGATAATTCACTGGGCTTTTTAGCTCACCCCTTCCTCTTTAATATTTCAAAAAATTAATTATTAAAGCTACATGAGAGTTACCTAGATTAGAAACTTTAATTAATTGTAGGGCATGTTGGCCCAATTTGTTTTTTCTTGAATTCCATTGTAATGAAGATTTAGAGTTTTGTACTTTTTGTTTAATAATATTGAAGGATTTTATTTTTCTCAATATTGGCCTTGTTAAATTATTTGAATTAAATTGAGTTGCGCACTTAGGAAGTTTCATGGCTTTCAGACATAGAAGAGAAAAGGTTAATGTAACACAGGCCCACCTCCCAGGTGGCCTAACACTCAGAAAGAGAAAACGAGGATAGTGCAATAATTAGGCCCTCAGAGCCACATGGGCCCAGGTGTGGGAGGCGGGGTGTTATAAAGGTGGCATCAGAGCTCATTTAGTAGATGTACTGGGCAAAAAAGTATATTGGTCAGGTAAGATCATTATTTGAAATAAATTTAAAGAACCCTACCTCCTGTCTTAGAAAGTGAAATTGTTTGAAAAATTATTTTCAAAAAGAGATTTATGTTTTTTCAACTATTTTGTTTGGATATAAAGATTATAAGTTGAGCTAATAGTAGGTAAGCCTTGTCCCTATTAAAGTTAAACATCGAAAGGGAGATGGGTTATCTCATTCTAGAAAGCGCGGTTGCTAAACAGACTTCGGTCTCATTGCCCGATCTCGAGGTTGTCCCACTAGCTCATACAAATAATCAGAGTTGAAGAACACTTTAATACCCTAAAAACTCTGTATTTAATTAAATGAATTCAAGATCAATTCAGTGAAATTGGGTATAAAATGAAATCGAGCTCATTTAGGGCTAAATTTGGCAGGTTTCAAAAATTCTCATTTGGTGACCCTTATGGGCCCAAAACAACCTAAAACAAACTAAGGTGACATGAACCAACTAATTGGACAACCTATCCAAAAATTAGAACAATTGGTCAAGATTAGGATTTTCATTTGCCAAATGCGCTTCAAGGGGTCCAAATTATAAAGAATTGGAATTTAGGGTACTTTGGGAAATCGAAATAACCCGTAATAAAATGGGATGACATGAACTAACAAAATAAACAGCATATCTAAAAATCAGGACAATTGGCCAAGATTCAGGTTTCATTTCACAGTGCCTTCAGTGGGTTCTAAATAAAGAAAGTAAATGAAAACTAAAAACAGAAGGGAAAAGATGGAGAAGATCAGAAGGATATTAAAATTTGAAAGTGGCCTATCTATTGATGCAAAGGAAGTGAGGGGTGGCATGAGCGTGTTCTGGTCTGAGGAAGCTGCAGTATCCATGGTGGTGTATTCAGATTTTTTTTCATTGAAATAGACATAGAAGACACTAATAGGGATATGAAGTGGAAGGTAATCAGAGTTTATGCAAGCACAAACCAGAGTATAAGGCGATCTCAGTGGCGAGTACTGACAACCAGAATAAAATCATCTAACCACCCTATAGTGCTACTAGGAGATTTTAGTGCCATACTGGAGGCAAATGAAAAGGAGGGTGGACAACCATGGTCCAGCAGTGAAGGTAGAGAGTTCTAGGACTTCTTATCTGAAAATGAGTTAATTGATTTGGGTTTTAAGGGCCCCAGATATACGTGGAGTAATAGGAGAGCACGGCAGCAGCAAATTATGAAACGTCTTGACAGAGGTCTAGGGTCCAAAGAGTGGGTTGACTGCTTTTCTAAGGCTTTAGTCCAAGTCATCCCAAGTGTAGGGTCTGATCACCTCCCCATTATGATCAGCACTGAGGCCTTAAAAAGATTGAAGTTTAGACAACATCTAAGGTATGACAGTCGATGGGCGAAAAGAGAGGATTGCAGAAGAATGGTCGAGCTTTGTTGGCAAAGGAGACCCAATATCTCCCTATCACACAGATTAAAGATAATAGTTGTAGAATTGCTAAAATGGAGAAGATCCACCCCGGAACCCAACTCAAAGAAGATGATTGAAGTATTCACAGTGACCCTAAAGAAATGTTATGAAAGAGGAGATAGTATGGAAGATATCAGAAAAGCTGAAGAGGCTCTAAAAGTTAACTTGGAGCTTGAAGAAGAATGTTGGAAAGTGAAAGCAAGGATCGACTGGCTTCAGAAAGGTGATTGAAATACTAAGTACTTCCATGAAAAATTCAAGTAGAGGCGAAGAACAAATCGAATCGAAGGTTTAAGTAAAGCTAATGGCGAGAAGACAAATGATCAAAGAGAGGTAATGGACCTATTCACTATGTATTTCCAGGACATCTTTAAATCTGAGCAATCGAACTTAGGATATTTAAGAGAATGAATCTTAAATACAAGTCTAGAGAATGCAGAGATCGAGGTCCTGAACAGACCTATCACGGCGAAGGACATCAAAGAAGCATTATTCGAGATAGGCCCTACTAAAGCACTGGGACCGAATGGACTTACTGTGGGGTACTTTCAAGACTTTTGGTCTGTAACTAAGGAAGAAGTGATTAAGGGGGCCTTGGGTTTTTTCGAATCAGGAAGTCTTGACTCTAGCTGGAACTATACTTTAATATCTTTGATTCCTAAATGTAGGCATCCAAAAGGAATGGGAAAATTTAGGCCCATCAGCCTCTGCAACACCATGTATAAGATCGTAGCTAAGACGCTAGTAAATAAACTCAAACCGGTCATGCAGAAGCTAATCAGTCCTACTCAAAGTGTTTTTATTAAAGGGCGATAGATATCTGAAAACATCCTGGTGGCCCATGAAATTATCCACTCACTTTCTAGCAAAGGAAGGAATCGTAGAGAGATAGTGGTCAAAACGGACATGTCAAAGGCATACAGTCGCTTAGAGTGGGGTTTTATCAAAATGATATTATCCCAATTTGGGTTCCAAGAAAAATGGATCAGATGGATCCATTTTTGTGTGTCATCAATTTCCTATAAAATAATAGTAAATGGTTCCCTTAGCAAGACAACCCGGCCTACTAGGGGCATCTGTTAGGGAAACCCCCTATCCCCTATCTCTTCATTCGATGCTCCGAATTTCTTTCAGGAATGTTAAACAAGGTAGTGGTAGAGGGAGCCTTACACGGGTTTCCATTTCGGCAGAATAGCTCAGTCTTACCACACCTATTTTTCACTGATGATGCCTTATTTTTTTGTAATGCTAGTAAAGAGGATGTAGCCATGCTAGCTAAAATATTGGAGATATATTGTAGAGTTTCTGGGCAGAGGATAAATAAAGGAAAAAGCTCTCTGATCATTAGCCCCTCCGCTCCCCAGCAGGACAGAGATCAATTGGAAGAAATCAGTGCGGTAAACTCTTTCAAATCCTACCTAGGCACAGATATAGAATTTGGAAGAAGCAAGAAAGAAATATTTGAGAAGATCATATGCAAATTGGACCGAAGCATCAACGGGTGGGAGGAAAAGTATTTGAGTTATGCTGGTAAGGAAGTTATGTTCAAGGCAGTTGTTCAAACTATCCCCAATTATTTTATGTCATGTTTTAGACTCTCGAAGAATACAGTTAGAAGCATATCAGCTAGAATGGCAAAGTTCTGGTGGAACAAGAGTAAAAAGGAGAGGAGGCTTCACTGGTGCAACTGGAAGAAATTAAACTGTGTCAAGTCAAAAGGGGAAATAGGCACCCGTGACCTGGAATCCATGAACATAGCTCTTCTTGCCAAAAAATGCTGGAAAATCCTTCATCGGCCAAGTAGTATGCTGAGTTCAATTCTTACAGAAAAATACTTCCCCAACGCATCCTTTCTGACAGCGAAGCTAGGAAGGAAACCCTCATGGGGGTGGAGGAGCTTGCTAACAGGGTGTATACTTTTACAAAGAGGCCTGCGTTGGAGGGTAGGAGGTGGTGGATTAATTAATATATGGGAGGACCCTTGGATTCCAAGACCGATCACCTTCAGGGTCCTATCCAGAAAAAAATCAAGCAGTCAGGCTAGTAAAAGAATTAGTTAATCTGGGGATTGGGACGTGGAATGTCAAACTTCTAAGAAGAACCTTTTGCAGGTCTGATATTGAAATGATAAAAAACATCCCAGTAAGTGCAAGAGGTTGCCCGAATAAGCTTATTTGGCACTATGCCAAATCAAGGAATTATGACGTTAAAAGTGGATATAAGGTTGTTCTTGATCCTAGACTGAACATAAGAGCGAATAATACATCATCGTCTTGTCACGATTCAGAGAACCATAGGGACACAATATGGAGTCAAATTTGGAAATTAAAGGTAGCAGCCAAGATCAAATTCTTCATCTGGCGGGCTTGCGACAACTACCTGGCTCTCCCCTCGAAACTGGCCAAAAGAAAGATTTTCATACCAGGAGGCTATCATTTCTGTCAGGAAAAAGAGGAAAACAGTCTCCACATCTTTTTCTCTTGCCCTTTTGCGAGAGCGTTCTGGTTTGGTTGCCCACTTAGCATTGACTCCCAACAACTCTTGGGGTCATCATTTGTAGATTCATGGAATGGGCAAAGAAAGGAGGGGACGGTGAGGAATTTTGGCAATGGGTGGCGTGGGGCTTGTGGCGTATCTGGAAATGCATAAATGAAAAGGTGTTCAGAGGAGGAACGATGACCCCAACCCAAGCTATTGTGGCAACTAAGGAACAAATTGAGGGGTATAACAAAGCTAATCTAGTTGAGGTCGAGAACAATAATCCAGAGAGAACTGTGAATTGGGACCGAAGCATCAACAAGTTCGCAATCTTCACAGATGTTGCCCGATGCCCCCGATTAGAGCTTACAGCTATTGGATGGGTGTTATGTGAAGAGGAGGGAATCATATTAAAATGTGGAAACATTTTCATCGATAAGACTTTCTCAGTAGAAGAAGCTGAAGCTAGAGCTATCTTGGAAGGAATTCTGAGAAACCAGGAGAAAAGAGATCTTACGATATACTCAGACTCCCTGCTGGTAGTCCAAAGCGTCAAGGATCAAAAGAAATGCCTAGTGTGTGTGGAACCGATTTTGCATGATATCCGCAACATGGTTGAGAGGAACTGCATCAAATTTGTCCATGTTCCAAGAGAATCCAACGAGCGGGCTCATAACTTAGCAACACATAGCCTAGTTAATAGAGCCAGCAACACGTGGGACGAAGCCTTACATAGATTCATCAACAATTGCCACGGTCTTGTGCAAGTGGCCGCAAATATTATGTAAGCCTTTTCTTGGGGTCTCCGGCTCCCTTTGACAAAAAAAAATGAAAACTAATTTGACCAAACCATATATTGAAATTCTGAATATTTTTCATGTGATTTCAAAATTATAGTATAAAGACCATAATTCTTTGTGAATAATGAGATATTAATTTTTGTTACGTGGACCCACAAATAGTGATGATGTTAGTAAGACATAAGCATACACCCCTAAAGTATGTGCAAGACACATGAGTGGAACACCATGATCATGTACACTCACACCCTACCCAACTCCATGAGACATTTCCTAGTGTTTAGAAACCATGAAAAATGATCTCATGTACACCCAAACAATTAACATGTACACTATGCTCTATACACAAAAAATGTCCCATAAGAAAGTTTGAGAATGATCATGTGTGCCACTAGGTGTGATATTATACACCAAGTCCAAAAATAGAAGTTTAGTGGAGAGTGGCTGATTTAAAGAGATATGGAAAGATTCCTTCACTTAGATTTGACTAGCATACAAAGGAAAAATCAAAAAATAGAAAGTTACCTCGTGCTCACATGTGATGCCAAAATAGGAGTGTTTCCCATGCATGCATGTGTCATCACCAAGCAAAGGAACTAAATAAGAAAAATGTTATGAACATGAAATCCAACTGATAGAGGACGCCCAAGAGAGATTAGAATGTATTCTAAACCTATATTTGTGTTCACACACATAAAAGAAACAAATAAGGTTCAAAGATTTTGCTCACACTTGGATTGGAAACCTTAGTGGTCCCACTTGGCCAACCATGAGCTCACTTGCTCAAACCATGAGATTAACTTGCCCAAATCAATGCAAAACGTCCTCATTGTGTATGAAAAGATTCTCATTGTGCATGATGTCTAAATCATCCCTGTGGTGCTACTAAAAACCTATATAAAACCCCCTAGTTGCTCAAAATTTTCTCATCTCAAAGCAAAGAGTTGACACTTCCCTATTTGTTTGTTTTTGCCCTCTTCTTGGCACCCTTCTCACTTCTCTTTTCTCTCTTTGTGAGAAGTTTTGATTTAAGTATTTTAGAGAGTGGTTTGAAGTGATTTTTGGTAGTTTTTGAAAGTGCTAGACGTTGGGGAGTTTTGCTGAATTCTTGGGGAAAGAACCATTACTAAGGTGGATGGGATTTCTATAACTCCTTCTTTATACCTTCAAGTCTTTAGCATATTCATGCATATTTGTTTTCAGTTTTCAGCATATTTATATTTTGGTTTGAAGCATGTTTGATCAATTTTTATTTTCATTTTAACATGTTTTTATGTTTAAATTCATACATGATAGCATAACATGCTTAGAAACCATGCTTAGGCTTATTTTTGAGTTTCCAAGCATGTGATGTATGTTTTCCATGTTTTCTTGATTATTTAAATTTTGGTATCAACTATTATGATTTAGTATCATGGTTATTTGAATTTAAATATGAGAAAGTGAAGATAAAAACCACGTACCATCATAATAGTCTAAGTGATGCTATGGGTGTTCTTTGCATATACTTAGTGTATATGAGTAACTTCACTAAGTGTGGATGTGTTTTAAATTACTTGGAATATGGACATGTGATCCTTATTTCCAATGGAATATGACAATATAAATTGTCATTTCATCCCAGAATAAGAGTATTTTAATGAAGAACATTAAGGGTTTAAAATACATATCTACAAAAATTGTCATCATACATCTTTGAAAGGTGGCTAGTGCTTTGCACAGACTAAACGACATCATCCGAAATGCATACATCCCATACAGACAAGTGAAAGTGGTTTTTTCTTGATCTTCTAGTGCAGTAACTATCTAGTTGTACCCGAAGTACCCATTCAAGAAGCAATAGAAGTCATATCCGGCAATCCTATCTAGCATTTGATCCACAAAGGGCAAAGGGAATGATCCTTCCTGGTAGCCTTCTTTAATTTTCTATAATCAATGCGCACACGCCACCCAATAGTGGTCCTTGAAGCAATTGTCCTTCCCTTCTCATTTGTAACCACAGTGATTCCTCTTTTCTTGGGCACAACATGCATAGGGCTAATCCACTGTGAGTCCAAAATGGCATAGATAATACCTGCGTTCAACCATTTCATTACCTCTTTTTTCACTACTTCCTTCATTATTAGGTTAAGTCTTCGCTGGTGCTCCACTGTAAGCTTATGAGAATCTTCCATTAAAATCTTGTGCATACAAATGGCTAGACTTATACCCTTGATATCTTCAATTGTCCACCCGATAGCGGACTCATGATCTCTAATAACTGATAAGGATAGTGTTCCATCCAAATAGGCATATTTTAGATGCTCAGGAAGTGGTTTCAGATCAATGGCCTTAGAAACATCTTGAAATTTTTCAGATTGAGTAGCCTCAGATAATGGAGCATGTGGGCTATTAGGCTCAGGTGGGAAGACTTCTAAAGCTAACACAGTCAGCTTCTCATCTTCAGACATAGGTTGGAAAAAAGAAATTGAACGGGAGATACGTCTAACCAAGTCATCTTGGGAGTGCAATTCATCTGCAACTTCAACATTGCAGGAATTGATGACTTCTATCCTCTTGCATTCATGCATATCACTAGGGTAGTTCATAGCTTTGTAGATGTTGAAAACCACTTTTTCTTCATTCACTCTCAAGGGGAGCTCCCCCTTGTGTACATCTATCAATGCATGACCTATAGCTAGGAATGATCTCCCAAGGATAAGCAGAATTTCACCATCTTCTTCCATGTCCAAAACCACAAAATCAACAGGAAAAATGAATTTGTCCACATTGACCAAGACATCTTCAATAATGGCCTTTGGGTATGTCAGAGATCTATCTGCTAGCTGAAGAGTAACTATGGTAGGTTTGATCTCTGACATACCCAACCTCTTGCACACTGATAAGGGCATGAGATTTATGCTAGCTCCTAAATCATACAGTGTCTTTTCAAAGACTTCAGACCCAATGGTACACGATATAGTGAAATTATCTAGATTTTTCAATTTCTGGGGAAGTTTCTTCTGAAGGATTGCACTCATTCTTCAGTGAGCTTCACAGTTTCAAATTCTTCTAACTTTCTCTTTTAAGACATGATCTTCTTCCTAAATTTGGCATAGTTTGGCATTTGCTATAGAGCTTCTGCAAAGGGAATGTTGTTATGAATCTTCTAGAACATTTCTAAAAATTTAGCGAATTGTTCATCCAACTTCTTCTTTTGAAACCTTTGAGGGAATGGCAATGAGGAAACTCTAGAACTTCACCATCTTAAATGGTAATCCCTTTGGGTTTCCCTTGTGATTTATGAGACACCTCAGGTTGTATAGGTGGTGGGCTTGGAACGTCATTTTCAGAACTGTCAATGTTTTCAGCTTCAACAGATGGACTGGATGGATAGGGTGGGCTTGCTACCTCTTTTCCATTTCTTTTCATCATTGCTTTGCTTACTTGAGTATTACTTGGAAATGAGTTGCGCTGCTGATTTGACCCTATTTGTGCCAACTATCCCACTTGAGTTTCTAAGCTTTTAACTGTGGCATTCATGTTTCCAATTTGAAACTCAATGCCAAAAACTCTACTATTCTTGTCTACCCTCCCTGTCAACTCCTTAAAGAACCTTAAGTGCATGTTCATCATTTCATCAAGCTTGTCTTCTAAGGATGGCTTTTTATCTTGTAAGGGCTGTTGTAGCACAAATCTAGGTGGACGTTGAACATTTCTATTGTTTGAATATGAGAAGTTTTCATGATTTCTAACTCCCAGATGATAGTACTTTGGACCATTATATCCCCCAGACAGGCCTTGATACCCATTGAATCTATTTATGGCATTTAGTTGTTCGATAGAAGCCTCCCCAAAATAAGATGTTTTGTTGGCTTTGATAATTAACTGAACATGTTAAGTTTGTTGATCCTAGTATTGCCCACTACTATTCTTTTCTTCTACCAAGTTCAATCTATGAGTCATAGCAGCAATTTGAGCATGCAAAGCATTGATGTCATCAACCTCATGAATTCCCACCCCCTTGGCTGCTCCTCTTTCTGTACTATGGCCATATGCATTTGCTGCCATGTCTTCAATGAGTTGGGTGGCATTAGTGGTGGACTTTCCCATCAATGAACCTCCGGCTATAAAGTCCACCAAAGCTCTAGTTGGCTGTGTGAGTCCACTGTAGAACATTTGAATTTGAAGCTAAGGGAGATATCCATGCTATGGGCATTGCCTTAATAAGTCCTTGAACCTTTCCCAAGCTTCATACATAAATTCGAACTCAAATTGCTTGAAAGAGCTTATTTCACCCCGCAATTGATGTACTTTAGCAGGTGCGAAATATTTTTGAAGGAATTTCTGACCCATTTCCTCCCAAGTTGTGATACTTGTTGGAAGCAATATTTGTAACCAACTTCTAGCCTTACCCCTTAGATAAAAAGGGAAAAGCCTCAGCCTTAGCTAGTCTTCAGTCACCCCATTCATCTTG
>JAJIYU010013253.1:0-14009 GCA_030144865.1 Tinospora cordifolia
CTGGACATGATTAAAAGTTTAGACATCAAAGAATTAAGATTACAAATAAACATACTCAACTCTTGAATCTTGATCTTCAATTCTTCTTTGTCTTCCCTCTTTGCTCAGTTTTAGCCCATCCAGCCTTCAGTTTCTTCCCAAAATTCGTCTTCTTTCAGCAACACACTTCTCCACACCGTTCTCCCCTGTCATTTGCTCTAGAAATTGCAGTATTTGCACAATTTTAGTGAGTGACCGCGGTCCATGACCGCGGTCAGAGAGCATTGCCCAATTCCTGGATCTGTGTCTGCCTGTTTCTGTGCAGAATTCAATCTGGTGACCGCAGTCACTAAATGGATGACCGCGGTCACCAATGGAACGTATAAACCCATCAAAAGTTGGTGACCGCGGTCACTAAAGCATGGATTGCGGTCACCAATGTTGCACAATTCTGGTGACCGCGGTCACTGATTCTTGGACCGCGGTCACCAATTTTCACTCAATTCATGCGTTCTGGTGACCTCGGTAGTGAAATTCAATGACCGCGGTCATACATTGCACTCATTTTTCCACTCTGGTGACCGCGGTCTTGCTTTTAGTGACCGCGGTCATCCCTTCTTTCCTTCTTTTCTTCATTTGGCTTGTGATATTGTCCTGATTTGTAGACTGCAATCTTCAGTTACTAAACTGCCATCTTCTGGTCTTTGTTTTTGCTCATTTGTTGATCCATTCTTTATTCCGTTTGTCGCGGTCGGCGTTGCCGACCGCGATCATTACTGACGTTTTCTCATTTTTGGCCATTTTCAACTCCTCGCGTGCTCATATTCTTACTCCGGTTCATTCTAAACCTGCACAAACATTGAATACCTTTCTCGGACATTATATTCATATAAAATAACATTAAATCATGCTAAAATGATGCAACAATGCTCTAAATGCATATTATACTAAATATAAGCAAAAACACTACATTTTCTATTACATTATGCATATTATACATAAAATGCCTTTAATATAATTAGTCTACTTATGCAACTAATATATATACACCGTATATATTTTTCACGCAATATTCGATCGATATCCCTACATTTTTATACGTGTATTATTCAATATTTATTCCTAGATTATATAACATTTAACGTGTTATATATACCTAATATATTATTCACACAATATTCGATCGATATCCCTACATTTTTATATGTGCCTTATTCTAGCATTATACCTATATTATACCACTATTAATGGGTTATATCATTATTCACACATCATTCTATCGTTATCCCTATATCTTCATACGCTTCTTATTCGATCATTATGCCTACATTACATCACCATTCACGGGTTATACCATTATTCATGCATTAGTGGTATTATATAGGTATAACATATGAGTAACGTATTTATATATATAACGTAATACATTTACAGTGGTCAAATAAATATTGTTATAGACGACTATAGACAACGTTCACGAATGTATGTTGTAATAACTTATGTTTTTTTAACAATAGTCGACTAATGAACGTTGTAGAATGCGTCATTCAACAACGAGCAACTACGATTGTTGCAATAACATAAAACAATGTTCGTATGCTCATTTTAATGGCCTTTTCAACAACGTTCCCATGGTGAACATTGTCGTACACATTTTACATAAGCGATTTTACAACAAACATTTTATAAACATCATTGTACGACTTCTATTAGAATGGTCGTTGTTACACGTTGTGGAATTGATATTGTTGTATCATCAATTTCTTGTTGTAGCCTTAACGTCTGCTCCTATCACTTCTACATCAGTTTGGGTGAGACATTTGAGATCATGTGTGATGCTAGTGATTATGCACTTGGCGCTATCTTAGGACAAAGACGTGATAGAATGTTCAGAGCTATATACTATGCAAGCAAAACATTGAATGATGCTCTAGAGAACTATACCACCACTGAAAAAGGAGCTGCTAGCTGTTGTTTTTGCACGTGACAAGTTTAGGTCGTACATTGTGGGATTGCATGTCAAAGTCTTCACAAATCATGCAGCTATCCACCGGCTCTTTGCAAAAAAGGATGCAAAACCCAGATTAATAAGATGGATCTTATTGCTGCAAGAATTTGATAAGAGGTGATAGACAAGAAGGGTATAAAGAATATTGTAGTAGACCACTTGTCTCATTTGTCCAATGAGGCAAATCCAGATCCAATGAGCATAGTAGAGGTTTTTCCTGATGAGCATCTCTTGATTGTTAGTAACAACATGCCATGGTACACAGATTTTTCCAACTACAAAGCCACGGGCGCTACTCTACCAGATTTATCTCAAAGATGCCTGAAACACTTCATACACAAAAGCAAGTTCTATCTTTATGATGATCCTTTTCTTTACTGAAAATGTGCTGACAAAGTGATCCACTGATGCATTCCTGAATCTGAATTTAACAAAATCCTTCATGATTGCCATGCTTTACCTTGCAGTGGCCATTACAGCCATCAACGTACAGCAAGGCGTGTTCTTGAGAGCAAATTTTATTGGCCAAGCATGCTAAAAGATGCCTATCAATTTGTGAAGACCTGTGAAATATGTCACAAACAAGGAAACATCTCCAGAAAAAATGAGATGCCTCTCACTTCGTTTGTAGAGGTTGAATTGTTTGATGTTTGGGGCATTGACTTCATGGGACCTTTCCCACCCTCCAAACAATATATATTGCTTGTTGTTGATTATGTCTCTAAATGGGTTGAGGCAGCAGCTACAGCGAAGAATGATGCTAGAGTTGTGTTGATGTTTCTCTCTCGCAACATTTTTTCCATTTCGGCACTCCTAAAGTAATTGTGAGTGATGAAGGTACACACTTCTGCAATAAAGTTTTCAACAAGCTTCTCACCAAATACGGCGTGCGACACAAGGTTGCATTACCTTATCATCCACAAAATAACGGGCAAGCTAAAGTGTCTAATCAAGAAATCAATGCAATTGTTAATGACCTCGCAAGTGTACGGGATCACAATAGTAATAACCTGTGAGACCGAATATCATCCTCAGGGAACGTATAAAAAAATTAACTATCTAAAAACCCAATTTACAATCAATTTAAACTTTATTAAAGCTACAAATTCGATTGATTAAAAATTAGAATTAAACTCCTAAAAATAGTCAAATATAAAACTCAAAAGTAAATTATTGAAAACTCTTTACATTAAATTATCTAGGATAGTAAACTTTCTTGTGATCACCTTCAATTCCTATTTAAATTTATCAAATTCTTTTGCTCTGTAGGTTCTAGCACTAGTCATCAAAGCCTTTTCCCGAAGTACGTTAACACCTATTAGTCTAATCACTAATATCCTCTCCCGAGACGTACAGTAAATAGTCTAATTCATCAAACACAATTATAACGTGCAACCTCCTAGGCAATCAACAACCTCCCGGTCAATTGATTGATCTAAGTCTATAATTTGATTTTCACAGTATTAATCCTCTCTCCCGAGTTAGATTAACATTCTATAATCATTCCTTTTATGGCCAGTAAAAGGAAAGCATTAAGAATCTAAATTATAAAACAAAACCTCAGAAATAGATTAATCAAATAAAAATATCAGGATTCTACAATCCAGATTTACATCCTAAACTTAAAATAAACCTAGCGTGACATGATTAAGAGTTCACACATCAAAGAATTTAGATCATAAATAAGCATACTCAAATCAAGGACCTTGATCTTCAATTCTCAATAAAAAAACTAGTCTTTCATGTCCTAATAGCCGTCACAGTGATTCTTCTTCGATCTTCTCTCTCCAGGACTTTAATTACCCTTTTCTACTTATAGTCTCGCACTAAAAAACCTAGAAAATACAAAAATCTTGCTAAACAATCGAGTGACCGCGGTCCATGATTTTGATGTCAAAAACCCAAGAATTCTTGCATTCTGTCCACCGCAATCTGTAAAGTTTCTGTGCAAACCACATTCTGGTGACCGCGGTCTCCAGTTTATGGACCGCGGTCACCAGTGCAATATGTGTTGGTTCTATTCTTCTGTGGCTATTTCGGTCTTCAGTTCTTGGACCGCGATCTACTAGTATTTGCTCTTGATTCCATCTCTTATTTGGCTTCTTCTGATGCATTCTTCTATGTGCTTTAACTTATATCCTGCAATACACTCAATTCCTTTCCCAGACATCATTTTCTCATAAAAGAATATTAAACTATAGAAAACAAGGCTTAAAAGTCATTAAATAATGTAAATCCATAACTACATGCAGCTATTGCTAATAATGCAATTCTTAACTTATATTTTCTCTTATTTCCTATAAAATGCATCATTTTGCCTATTCTAATGTTAGTTTGCTATGCAACTAACGGCAATACTATAGAAGACGGTTGGAACAAACCATAAGGACTAGGCTTTGAAGTTGGAAGATGCATTGTGGGTATACCGAACAATATTTAAGATGCCCATTGGTATGTCTCCGTATCAGTTAATGTATGGAAAGTCCTGTCACTTGCCTTGTAAATTAGAACACAAAGCTTAATGGGCCATCAAGAAATTGAATTGTGATGCAAAAGCGTGTGGAGATAATCGTTTGCTGCAACTTGTTGAACTTGAGGAGTTTCGCTAGGACGCATTTGAGAGCAACACCATTCATAGAGAAAGAACAATGAAATGGCATGATCAACTCATTGAGAAGAAAGAGTTTAAACCTGGCTAGCAAGTACTACTATTTAATTTAAGACTCCGATTATTTCTAGGAAAACTGAAATCTCAATGGTCAGGCCTTTTCCTAGTTACCTAAGTCTTCCCATATAGTGCAGTGGAAGTGCAAAGCTTGCTAAATGGTCATAAATTCAAAGTCAATGGTCAAAGATTGAAGATATTTTACGAGGGACCCAAGCTGACTGTTGAAATGGCAGTTCTTCGAGATTGAAACACCGTATCCTCATTGAGCTAACGATGTTAAACATAGCGTTGAGTAGGAGGAAACCCACTATTAAACTAGAGGTTTTTTTTAAGTGTGTGTTTGTGATTGTTTTCATGTGTTGAGTTCTATTTGTCTGGGATTTCATTGAAGAGATAGGTTCCAAATAGTTAGCATTGAAAAAGGGGTAACAGTACACTAGTTACCGCAGTCCACAGAATCATTGATTCTGTGTACCGTGGTCAACAGACCACAAAAGGATGCCCATCGTCAATGGACTTCAGTCCACAGAACACTTTGTTCTGTGTATCGCAGTCACAAGAATGTTATGGTCTGTGCAATTCAGTGGACCGCGGTCACCAGAAACATATGCTTTTGTGTACCACAATCACCAAAATGGGTTTTTTTGCACATTCAATAGACCATGGTCTAAAAATTTTGAACACCACTACGGATCGCAATAGGTAGAAACCTAGGAAACACACCATTTCAAAATTCAATGCATGAACCGCGGTCCATGCGTCTTTTTAAGTTAGATCACAGTCATTTTGCTTCATTCTGCTCCAAAATTCTTAAACTTTCTCTATGGCTCTTCGTCTCCCTTTCAATTTTCAGAGTTTATTATGTTTTTCCAACAATAATGTAAGTGTTTTTATTTTACTTTTCATTAGTTCTTTGCTTTATTTGCGTATTTAGATTGGTTTAGGAGTTGAATAACACCTTCCCTGCTTGAAATGGTTATTTTCCTCAAAAATTTTGAATCTCCTTTTTTAGTCCATGTGTGAGCGATTACTGATTCATTTGAAGCAAAGACGTGCACAAATTATTGTTCATAAGCATCCTAGGCTCTTGGCTATTTTGTTTTAATGTGATGTGGCATATTCCATAGTCATTTTAATTGAATGTGGTGGTATTGGCATTGCAAAGTTTATCTTTTGATTGTCTCGATAAATGATTTTGATGTTTTGAATGCTTGACTTGTTGACTAATTTACTTCAACTTGTTTCAAATAGTTTTTAGTATGTAGTCTATGTAACCATACTATTGTATGAATCTCGCTGTTTTCCTTGCCAACCATTGTTATTGTTGCAGGCCTCCTAGAATGAAACAGACTGCCTCTAAGGGAAAGTAACCTGCACCGCCTCCTCCGCCAGTAGACCGCAACCGCTTCAAAATGGCCACTGCAAAGCAACGGTTCAACATGATACGTTCCAACTGTCATCTCATACCCAAGAGAGGCATAATGTTGATGCAAGAGGAGTGCAACATCGACATTGATGCAGTGGTGGTTGCTCAGCATTGTGAGCGGCTTATTCAACCGCCTTCCACTACAGTTATCTCGTTAATACAAGAATTTTATGCCAATGCTCCAGATAGAGAAGGTATGGCAGTATGGGTGCAGGGCAGCTGGGTGCAGTTGAGCGCAGCGACAATCAATGAAGTCTATAGCCTGCCTGTAGACTCACCAAATGAGTATTACAACCTCCTCCCCATATTTGATCCAGATGAGGTGTTGAACACTTTATATGTTAACGGGGCCTCATGGATTTGCTACAACAACTGGCCCGTCAACTTTGTGAAGACTGCATTTAAGACCCCCGCTAAGGTTTGCTTGTACCTGGTTTGGGCTAATTTTCTTCCTTCCTTAGCTATTACTAGGGATACTATTGAAAGAGCTATTTTAGTCTACTTATCATGCAAGGGCTCCCAATCAATATTGAGACAATCATTTCCAGCTCCATCAGGTTTGCCATTGACAAAACCAATTTAGGTCTTCCTCACCCTACCCTCATCACAGAGTTGTGCAGGAGAGCCGAGGTTGTCTGGGAGAAGAGTAAGCCTCTATTGAGGATGAAGGATCATATAGCGGTGAAGATACTAACTTCTACATTTGCGAAGAGGTACCCGGCCTCTACCGAGTTACCCACACCAACTACTGACTCGGCTAGCTCAACAGCTGCCCCTGCACCTCCTTCTAATACACCACCATCCTCTTTAGCTGCTACTGCGCTTTCCTCTACTGAGCACCCCACGATGCCCTGGATGGCGTATCTCACTCAATGGCTACACCGCCAGGACTTGAGTATGACATAGGCTTATCTTCCTCCTTCCTTTTGCCTACCCTACATGGTGATGACTTGTTGTACACCAGCAGTGCCCCCAACTCCACCGGTAGGCGACGATGCTGCTGCTGTTGATGATGATGATGATAGCAGAGATGTTAATGATTTCATTACTGAGGAAGAAGTCTTTGGAGACGATCTTTGAGCCTTGGTTTCCTTTATCTTCTTGTTATTCTTTGCTGCTTTCGAAACTTCATTTCTATACTTATAGATAGTTATTTTTTTGATGCATTACTTTTTATAAACGGTCCTGCCTATGTACCAACTTTTTGTGCTTTCTTGACTAATTTTTCTATTTTTGAATGCATGTCATGTTGTGTTCTTTTCCACGTATGTGAATCAATGTGCTCTTGAGGACAAGGCACCATTCAAGTTTGGGGTATATGTGCCTAACGCCTCAACACACAGCAAGACATGTTTACTTTTTGTTTAGTTTTGTCAATTTTAGTCAATTTCACAGTATTTTCTTCCTTAAATCATGTGTTTTGCATATTTTAGATGCATCTTAGGAAAGCATTCAGGTTAGATTGTCCATTCTTAAAAAAAAAAATTAATATATATGTATGTACATATATATTTGTATACATATTCACTAAGTAACCTATGAAATTGTAAAGTTCCTGCAATATGGTGAAGCAAAGATCTACGGTTTCTTCTAATAGTCTATGTGTCAGTTTGTCAAAAATTTGACTTTAACAGACCCCTTAAGTCTTATGTAGATTGAGAATCCAAGGCTGAGGAAGTGAGGAGTAGAAACCAACCACAAATGGAGAGAACTCCTCTCAGACCCTTGAAATGATCAAATCTGTCCTGAACTCTACTTAGGAATGACTATAGGAAGGAAATGAAGTAGGCCATCTTTGTTTGAGTCATAGCCTAAAGGCCAGCACCAGCAACTACAATCCCTTGCAACCAATTTTGAGCCTTATAGTTTGTCCTCTTGTTTTGAGCGCAAATGTATGTATAAACATTCCATCCTTTTGTGAATATTTAGATGAACCTAATTGTGTGCACTCATAGTTCTAATACTGCCTATTCTAAGGATGTGAAAGAAGGAGGGGATGCTAATACATGTGCTTTTAATTTCAATTTCAATTCTTTTTCATTGTTTAAAAAAAGAGTTATAAGTATTCAATACTTCCATGTTGTCAAGATTAGCCAACTGTCTACTTTTATATGAGTATACATGGGGGTACAATTTGAAATGCTCAGGATGAAATAAGTTTGGGGGAGTCATGAAGATGAGGTTGTGAGAATGAAGAAAAACAAAGCAGTGAACAGAAAGGATCAAGTTGTACAAAGAAAATCAAATAAATTAGGTTGGTATTATTGCTAGGAGTGTACACTCGAGTCAGATTTAAATTCCTATTTAGCTTGTACCTTGAACTAGACCACGTTACAACCTAAAGAAAACACCTCTGATCCTGATTATAGTTTGAACCAAGTGGAAGATAGATAGAGAAAAGAATTGAGTAAGTCTGTGTACCTAGGTATTAGGAAAGGATCTCTGTGAGTGGGATGGTGCCTATAAATCACTTACAAGTCTTAGATGATTGAGATACTGACATATGAGAGGTTGAAGTTAAAGAAGATTAGTTGATGGACTAAAAATCTAGACAACCTGAATTGCCTTAGGGAGGTGTTAATGAATCATACTACAAAAATGGAAGATAGAGGTTACAATGATGAGTGAAAGAAAAATAAATATATTTTTATGGCATGAGTGAGCTCCTTAAATTAGAGTCATTGTTCGAGGACAAACAACAACCTAAGTTTGGGGGTATTTGTTAGTTGCACAGCAGAGTAGCATTAGTATAGGTGATTTATAGCATTTTTTTAGGAAATCAAGGGAGAATTAGGTGAAGTTTTGCATAATTAGTAGCATGAGCATGTAGTTTAGGGACTTGCATTGTTTCATTGTATTATAAGCTTTGTTTTGAAGATTTGGAGCTCTCTTATGTGAAAATGATGTCTGGGGAGTGTCTTGCAGGTTCAAGTTGAAGCCGAAGGAGAAATTGCATCACATGAAGGCAAAAAGAAGAGGAAATCATGAAGAAAATATCAAGTGACCGCAGTCGGATAACTAAAGATCGAGGTAGCCGAAGAGAAACAGAACGTTGTTAAAGCTCATTGGTGACTGTGGTCAGTGGTCTAGTGACCGCGGTAACCATAATGCAATTTGAATAAAGAACAAGCTGATCGCGGTGGACAGAACGAGAAAATCTTAATTTTTATTGAAGAATAATACTAACTGCGGTCACGCGATCTAATTATCAGGTTTCGTATATTTTTAGGGTGTTTTTAGTGCAGGACTATAAATAGGAGATGTAATTAGAGCCCAAATATACCCAATTCAAAAATATCACTTGTGACGGCTGAGAAAGGCAAAAACTAGTGTTTCAAGAAGGGATTGAAGATTTTTACCAAGTTTTGAGTATGATTAAAGTTCTTTTTCATTGTTTAATGTTTTCTATTACCCTCATGTCTAGCTAGTTAGTTTTCTTTGTCTGGGATGTGATGTCCAATGTATGAACTGTGATCTCTTGTTGAAGTTATTGATTTAGAAACACTAATCTGTATTGTGAATGCTTAATGCTTTGTGTTTACTGGCCATAGCCATGATGAGCTCAATGCATTTGACTAACTCGGAAGAGAGGTCTAATGGGTGGTTATCACAGTATGGACTTAGAATAGTTAATTGATCGGAGGGTTGTTAGCTTATCTAGGGAGTTGCACAGGGTTTTTGATTACACAACATTAAATTGTTGATTAAGCACCTCGGGAAAGGGCATTATAAGACAATTCTAATAGATATTGGAGCGCCTTGGGAGAGGGTTTCAATCATAGGCGCTATGTAATAACCCAAATTTTTATAATGCGTACACGTCAAAAACAAAATTTTAAAATAATATAATCAAGAAAAATAAATGAATAATGTTTTAAATAAATATGTAGAAATTAATTAAATTAAATTAATTATAAAAAATAATGGTTATACAAATGATAATATGAATAATAATAGTATAATAAAATTAAAGTAGAATTGTAAATAATGCAATTTACATATATATTTGCATTAATATGTAGGGTGGCAATGAATAAGGGAAAATGAAGAAAATTAAAGAAATGGAAAAATAATGAAGTAAAAATAATGGAATGGTGATTATTGAAGAGCAATAATAATGTAGATAGTGGATAATTATGCACATATATATTTACGGTTGATTACTAATATGTGGGTTATTTAGATAACAAGAAAAAGACAAATGAAATGTAATGATATGGTGGTATGAAATCTAATTAGCTAAGTTGAGGCATCTAATTAGATTTGTTGGCTAGTAAAGTTAAATGAGGGAAGGATATCATGTGATGGGAGTTAAATAGCTACGTGGGAGGACTTAAATTTGATTTGTTAGAACATTAATACAAAGTGGTTGGTATCTATTTATAATAAAGTGGCTATTAATTAAATGATGGGACGTGAAAGTGGTGATGGAGTTGGCTTTAAAATTCATGGTTTAAATTGAATAAGTGGTTCATGTAATGCTTCATCACTTCATTTCATCTTCACTTCCCAACCAACACATTAGAATTCTCCATAAGCTAAACACAAGCAAAGACAAAAAGATGGAAAACGAGAAGCAGAAAATGGAAGCCAAAAACTAAAGAAAATCTATTGAATCCAACGCACAAGTAAGCTTTTTCTTCAAATTCTAGTTACAAAAACACTAAGAAAGTCATGTACTACAATCCTAGGCATGTAGTTTTTATAGTAGATAGTGTTTTATACTCGTACCCAAAAATTAGGTATTTTTTCACAATGAGTAAAACTTAGTAAAAGTTATATCAAAACACTCCTGATGATGAGTAGATCCCAAATACATGGTTAGATTGGGTTAGTTTGCCCTGTAGATTTTAAAATAAATACCCAAAGTTTTATAACCTTGGATAAGCTTTTGATGGTGTTAAACCCCAACAAAGTTTTAATTGGAACCCATAGAAATATAGAGAATAAAAATCTAAATCCAATGATACCAAAGTTGCAAATTTTGGATATCAATTGGAATTTTGGTGAACAATTGACTAATAGGATTATTTAATAAAATTTAAAAAACTAGAAAAAATTATGATTTAGAAGCCTATTTCCTTATGAGAAATTCACATGTGCAATGCTTAATTATTATATTTAAATTTATCGTTGCAGATTATTTTTATAAATCATTTGGAAAACTTTGAACTAAGAATTGGAAGTTGAGAGGTATAATAGTTCATTTTATTTATTTGGAGCTACAATTAGTTGAAATAAAATTAATTAAATTTATTGGAGATGTGAGGAATAGGTTAAACTATTCGGAGAGCTGCAAAATATAAATTAGGGTGTCTGGGAGCCCTTAATTAATAGGTTCGATTTCTGAAGCCTAAACATCCTTAGAAATAATTATCTATGATTATAAATGTTCTATTAGGGTATGGTTGTTGATGAATGAATGTTGAATATCGAAGTTCAGGGGGTTGTGGAGATTCGAAGAAATTATTTATATTTTTTAATTCGTAGATTTGAGTTCTAAAAGCAAACCCTAGCAGCAAGTGAAGCAAGGAAAATCCATGAATCTCAGGTGGGAAGGATTTCCTTACTCATTAATATTATTCGAATTTTAGATTCAAAACATGATGATTGTTAGCTTAAGATATTTTATATGCTATGGTTGTTATTTGTGGTGATTGGAATGATTTAAATGAAAATCATAAGATCTAGTTAATCGTTTTTTGACCTGTTGTAGCGAGTTCATGATTTATTCATTTTATTCATTATGTATTTGCTCATATTTGATGGATGATGTTTTATGGATAACACTAGTGGTGGAAACTAAATAAGATTAATGGTTTATTAAGAAATCCACGTACCGATGAGATAGATTGTCGCAGGCGCACTGTAACTCTCCATACAGCGTATCATGTGCACTAGTCTGGACACATTGTGGATATCTCCAACAATTGGATAGCTGAGTTGTTTGTGGAAGTGGTACTCACTGGATTGTGTTGCCCTTCCTTGGATAGCAATCCCATAGTATAGTCTGGATTGTATACCATAGAATACTCACATTTGGTATGAACAGTGCTAATACCTGGAGAGGTGTACCATGATGGTAAACTGGATAGTGCCACTGGAGAAATAATGATGGTACATCTAGATTGCGTATTGAGAGTTACTCATTGGATTATAGGAAATATCAAGAGAGGATTTTCTTTCGGTCATTAGAGTACAACAGATAAATGAATGCTTGAAACGATTAATGTGTGAAAGTGTGTGCATGTTTTGATTCTTGGTTTGTATAATGTTGATGATGTGTGGGGATGACCCACTGGGCGTTCAAGCTTACTCCTATTTCATTTTTCAGATACTCATGGAATGTTCACTTACAGGCTCAGGAATTGTAATACCCCAGAATTTTGTCAAAAATTTAAAATAAATAAAATAAGTTGAATAAATTAATTTCAAAGATTTTAAGAAATTTTCGGGTGCAAATTGTGGGTTGGCCCATGAAAAATAAAATATATTGGAAATATAATATAAAATAGACAAATAAGACCTTAATTTGATAATTAAATAAAAATTAAGGTTTAGTAGAATTAATTATAAAATTTAAGGAATTGCTTAAGAAATAAATAGAAATAAAATATTTACACATATTAGCTAATATGTGAATGAATAAGGTGTGTGTTAACACAATAAATGTGAATACTACATATTATAGGAATATGTACAAAATTCATATAATTAAATAAAATGTATTTACTAAAAATAAATCAAACATTATGTAAATAATACTGTATAATTACATAATTTATTATCTTAAAAGGAAATATGAAATAAATAAAAATCCATGGAAATGAAAAATATTGATTATTTAACTAATAGCATTAAAAATATTAAAGAAATAGAAATATATAAAATAAATGCAATATTAAATGATTAGAAAGGGAACAAATTTAGCAAATTATCAAAATGGAAGGGAATATACAAGAAAATCAAATTTTTATCAATTTGGAAGTATCTAATTGGCTAAAATTCGGATTATAGAAGCTTTGGAAATAGATTTTGTAATTAGAAACACGATCCAACGGTCCAAACTCGATCTGTCCGATCCAACGAATAAGATCAAAGCCCTAAACGACGTTCAAGAGCACCGAATCATGTAGATCCAACGGCCATGAATCGATCATCCATATCCAACGATTAATTTTAATCGAACGGATGTGATTCGTTTCGTTGATCGTGAAATCGTATCCGCACACGGAACTCGAGGATCATCAGACGATCGAGATTGAGGGGCTCGGGAGAGATCGCGAACGTATGTAGCGATCAAGGAAGATCAACGGCCTACGATGGATTCGTTGATCTTGATCGCGAAGTAATGCTGTCATTGAGGATCATCAACGATCGAGATTCCACCCACCAAAACCTAATCGCGAACGAACACTCTGATCGAGGTTGATCAACGGATGAGATCGAAGCTCCGAATCTGTTGCTTGATCCGAGAATAATCCAACGGTTTGTATCAAACAAGAATGCGTGTCTCGAGGCAAAGCTGACGATTCAGATGTTATCTGCCCGATCTTGATCACGATGAAATCCTGAGGACGATCCGACGGCCGATATTCGATGCGCCGTGTAAATAACCAAAAATCCGAGATAAAATCC
The DNA here is from genome assembly GCA_030144865.1 of Tinospora cordifolia. NCBI lineage: Eukaryota > Viridiplantae > Streptophyta > Magnoliopsida > Ranunculales > Menispermaceae > Tinospora > Tinospora cordifolia. The sequence goes on from JAJIYU010013253.1 coordinate 13,720, forward strand.
GAGAAAAATCAGAAAAATTCCAAAAACAAATTCCCAAAAAATTTCTATAAGCTTGGTTTTCCAATTCCAAGCCAACTTGCTATTTTTCTATGCTTGGGGGGCACGAAAATTTAAATTTTTGTAAATTTTCCACCAAAAAACTTATCATTTTATACACTTTTGAAGCCTATATAAACCTTCCCAATGCTCACAACTCAAACCATCCCAAGCAACAAGAGTTGAGTTGTCATCTTGTGCTTCAAGCCCTCTTCTTGGCTCTCCTTCTCACTTTTCTTTTCTCTCTTGAGTGT
>JAJIYU010013254.1:0-13979 GCA_030144865.1 Tinospora cordifolia
ATTATTCCCAAAAATTATTTCTCTCAAGAAATTTCATTTTTCTTCTAATTTCACATATTTTCTCATTTTTCTCATTTTCTCCAATAAATAATATAAATTTGAGGAAAATTGTTGTAAATTATCGTATTTCCTTTAAAAAATTCCAGAAAAATGCGTATATCGTATTCAAAAATTTTGCGCACCAAAACATGGGTCGTCACACCATTGCCCTATCCATTGATCTCTGTATCATATCTGCGAGAGCATCTGGGGATATTATAATGGCAGCTGGCACAACCGCCTCAGTGATACCCTCATCAATCTGTACTGGCTCCCCTGTAGCCTCACCTCTGAGTCTTCCCCCATGGGGTCTACCATGTCTTCTACTTCTAGGCATTATCTGCAAGTCCCAAAAACCCACTTTCAGTATCCAATAGTGTAATACGATGAGGAGAAAATTCAATGATTGTAAAAGAATAAAGCTACCCCTTTTTTTTCCAAAGCTGGATACCTTGACTTGCGATAATAACAATCCATTCCAATTCCCACCTATAACGTCTTCATGTTTGTGCTACTGTGCCTCTAAATGTTAAGTCTCTAAGTTCTCGACATATATTAGTTGCATAGGGGTTTTTTCTAAGTCGACAGTATTTCATTCAGTTCTGGGTACAGGAATTTGTGTGTCAATACTCAAGATAGTGATATCACATATATCCAAAGCAAACACCCAACAATCAACCAAACAATGCACGCTGGCAAGATGGAACCTTGTTCCATCCCAACTGGTATATTTATGCCAAATCCCGGTCTCTACGGATGATTCAAGACTCAGTACTGGTCCGTCCCATTAAAGAAGAGTAAAGTGCGTACAAGTTCTTCCGAGAGTCCGTTCATTGCCCATTACAATTTCACAAGTGTCTCGCTCCATAGAGTTGACGTTAAACCCACCATACTGATCCGTCCCATTAAAGAAGAGCATGGTGTGTAAAGTTCAACCCACGACTCGATCACTCAACATACATGGTCGTCATTCATCAAATTCAGGATTCCCCTATACCCCTAAGCCCTTTCGTTATAAACATTTGGACTAGAAGTACAGAATCCTCCTGAATCGAATCCTGTCACCAACGAGTGGACGTAATCACATTATCAGTCTCTAGCTTATGTCCTAAAAGCTTTTATTGAGATCCACTGTCTTCAAGACATCACCCGGTCTTCCCTAAACTTAGGGTTTCCAGACTTGGCTTGTGGACTCTCTATGAGTCACCAAACCTAAACCCGACTCAATCTCACATCTATGTGATGCCCTCGTTCCCACGTAATGAACAATTTCTGAATATAGCACACCCAGTAGGGCCAATAATCAAGCATAGCACCACCCACAGGGCCATAACTAGCATAACATACTCGTAGGGCCATCACTAGCATAGCACACCCGTAGGGCCATCACTGAAACATGGCTCGCCTATAGGGCCATAATCCTACTTTTGCCCTTCTGCAAGTGTAACTGGAACCCGAGGACATTACCTAAATCTTTTCTATTTCTAGCCACATAATCACTAGTGAATTTCTTTTACTAACATTCTTTTCAAAACAAATCAGATCGAAATTATTTCCAGTGAAAATCAATCTAGCCTGCGGGTCGGGGTGAAATCACACCCCAACCCCCAGGCCGGACATCATATCTGTCAATCTAAGGCCCTGTCGTTGGGCGTCGCACGACTCCAAGCTCGACGCATGGTCTGCCGAGGCACCGGGCGTGCAACAATCATCATCATCTTTTCACTAACCTTTGTACACGAGGTTTAAATCATTTCATAATTTCAAATAATCATTTCATTCATGCTTCACTAAGCAATTAACTTCAAATCAAATTCACCGGATGTTCAAAATTATATTCATACTGGAAATCAAGATAATAGTAGTGGAATCACTTTTCAGATCAAATCGTTCTAAATCATTGAACACTGTTTAACATACAATATCTAAAAATCATGATCTCATCAATCAAAATAAAAACAATGTTCAAGATGGTAAAACCGTCCTGTAGATACATACACAGAAATATGATACATGTCCCTCCGGCTCAAATCCAAAATATATATCACAAAAACTGTTCAAAACAGAGAGATAGTTTAACACAAAATATCACACACTCTCTCTACATCCTCCAGTCTCTGGTCTGCATCCCTACTGAGCGCTGTGCCCATGAGTAACTGTAAAATGATAATAGGGATGAGCTCAAAAGCCCAGTGGATCTCCCATGCACTCAATAACATTAAACAAACAAGCATACGAAACATGCAAACAGTTTCAAATCATTAAGGGCATTTCAAACACTTAGTCAATTTATCCGTTGCGCTCTAATATCAAGAATCTACCATCTGATATTAGGAATCAACCGAAAGAGTGAACCACCCTCGGTATCCCAATTGTGGTCCTGAACACAATCAGGCACGACATCTTTATAAAACAGAAGTCTACCTCTGAAACCATGACCCAAGAAGATACTGAAACCAAGGAAAAAATCCTCATGAATTTCCAAATTCAAGGGTCTCATACGGCCGCTCGCAGTTTGGCCTAGTTAGGGGATACCCACGATGATGTCCTGGGACATCTGGAGAGCTTCAATGCGATGTGCCAGTAATTGCCCATCATCGCCCTGGTACGTGGAATTCTTAATAAACCATTAATTTTCTTTAGTTATACAGTCATGTTTTCAATCTATTCATCATGCGACATGCTTATTAACCATTCTAGTTCATGTAACTGAAGCAAACATACATCATGCATACCTATGCTAAAAAGCATATAACCGGTCGTCTAGATATCAATCAATCATTCCATACAATCCATACATCCCTAACATGGTACTATGTACAGGAATTAAACATAGAATCATATTTCGCATCCTATATTTGCATAATACTAAAGTGGAAGGTGGTGGAGATAAAACAACCCCACCTGAATCTAAAAAAGTACTGTTGGACGGCAAATCACCTCAACAGCAGTCAACGTCATCCCTCTGCATCATTAAACATAAATGGTGTATCAAAAATTTACTCTAAAGCTCATTCAAAATTATTTGAGAATTTTCAGTTAAATTTTCAGTTCAAAACTAGGCAATTTTTCAGCTTTCCTCATTTCCTAACAATAGTACGCGAGACATCAGTTTACGCGTTCCACATGAATAACTGAACACTTTTAGTATTGAACCTAGCTTTAAACTAAGCTCAGATTGGGTTTTATTTGTGTATCAAAGAATTTTCCCCCTTTATAAAATCCCAAATTTCATTTCTCCGTAACTACATGCACAAATACAGTCCACGTGTTCCAAACTAAGAATTAAACATTTTTAATTATGACTGCTACTTCAAAGGATGAACGGATCGAGTTTTATGGCCTATCAAAGGATTTGCACCTTCGAATTCACCAAATTCAATCAAAACTTGTAGATCTGTCAAAAATCACAAATGAACAGTAAAAATTCACATAATCTAGTCTAGAATCACTTATTCTACAGCAAACAAGCTAGAGCTGAGCTCTTTGCACGTCAGATCGTTATTTACATAAAAAACTCCAAATTTGAAATCCTTAAATTCAAATTCACAATTCAGACTACAGAATTCAGATCTTAATAGTTCAGAGCTTTAGAATCTTACTTTAGATGCTTAGAATTGCTCTAGACTCGATCTGGATTGTTTTGACTATCTCCGAGCAACAATCAGATCTCTGGTTACCAAAATTGAAAGCCCCAAAAAAATTGCGTTTTTCGTTTCTTTCTATTTTCATTTTATCTGTTTTGCGATTAAAATGGGATGAATAGTGCCTCAGATGAACAGTACCCGTAGATGAACAGTAACCATGGTTACTGTTTATAGAGGAAATTTTTGCCCAGTTCCCCCTTCTTTTCCGAAATCAGTTTAAAAGACCCCCATAAATATCAAAATTAATTTTTGATTTTTTGCCAACTTGAACCAATGTGATTTATTTTATTTATTTACTAAACATTATAATAAACATTTAAATCTTGTTTGTGGTCATTTTTATATTTATTTAATATTTTAAAAAATTCATTTTCACTATTTACGTGTTGAAAAATCCTAATATTAAAAATAACCAATGTGATTTATTTTATTTATTTAATAAATATTATAATTAATATTTAAATCATGTTTCTGAGCATTTTTATATTTATTTAATATTTTTAAAAATTTATTTTCGACGTGTACGCGTTATAAAAATTTGGTTTATTACAATTATGGTTTCTCATTCATAGTCAACAGGTGCATGATATTTTCAATCATCCTTGTCAGCAACCTGAGTCAGTGAAATTAAACAAGAAATGTCCTAAAAGCAAATCAATTAAAGATAGTTAGATTTATAAAAATTACAAAAGCATACTCTTGAATTAATAAAAAAATTGTATTCATGATCATAGAATTGTTGATTTTTTCTTCCTTCTTTCACCTTCACTTATTGTTGAGTCGCCTTTTACCATTAAAATATACAATATTAATGGGTAATGAAAATAAATCTAAATGACAAATCACAATCTAAATAAAGTGTTCAGAATTACCTTCCTCTTTTTGTCGCAATCATTAACAATTTCTTGCAATGTCGTCAAAGTCTAGCATGTAGCTTTGACATCAGTACATTTGTCCCTAGTAGCAGATTCTTCTTTACAGTCTTGTGTTTTATTTACATCATCTTTTTCAAGATAGTTCTATATGACAAATGGAAAATTTAGTGAGCAAAATGAATGTATATAGTTGGTACAACATCAATAACACAAGCAAACAATAGATAACAACAAACATATAGTATAAAATATATTATACTCATGGTTAATGTAGGTATATAAATAGTATACTACTATCATATCATTACTATACTACTATGAAAGTCTAAAAATATCGATAGGTTTTGAAGCTTGGAACATTTAACTTTTGCAATAGGGATTTCAAACAATTAATTTCTTCAAAAATCTTATTAAAACCCTTTTTCAACATTATTTTGATCTCATTACTACAATCACACTGCCTTTTAGGTATACTCATGGTTGCGGCAAACTTATTTATAGGAACATTAACGCCAATGGGTTTATTTACAGGAGGCGGCAAAATAAATTTTGAGGGATCAACATAATCATCATAATCTAAAAATTGATGTTGGCCCCCATATTCTTCAGCAACATTAATCTCGTTAATAGCTTCTGCAATCAAGCCATCCATGTATGGTTGTAGTAGCTCATCAGGGCTTGGTACAAAATTGTTGAACTGAAAATAAATGAATATGAAATCATAAGAAATGTGACAACAAAGCATGGTTCAATTATAATATAAATGTTGTGTATATTATTTGATCAAATACATGAAAAATTACCTTATTAACAAACAAACGGTTCAACACCTTCTCAATGCTCTTGAAATTGGGTTGATCAATGCAAGTCTAGTTTAGTATTCAAGGAAATCCATTGATACGCCAATTGTTAAACAAACCATCATTATCAACAAAACACTCATAAAACCAAACTTGTAATGCTACTGGAAAACTAAGAAGCCTGTATATGGCTCGATATTTGCCCCTCTTAGCTTCCAGCCATTTTGCATCCAATGCAAAAATCCCCTTCATAGAATCTACTATAGTGCCAAAAAGAGCCCTGCCTCAAGGATAATCCATATATTCATGAGTTTGAACAAGTTCAAAATTAACTTCATTTACTAGCTTTTCCATTTTAATAGAAAACAAAAAACAATTAATGAAGAACAAAATTGCAATCTTCACAACATTATCATCATTCTCCCATACCCGATTTGTAAATGCATCAACTATACACTTCTTATTTACCTTATCTACTCCCTTAAAGTATTTATCCATCAAAATTTTACCCTCAAAACTAGTTGTAATGTTTATGGGTTTTCCACTACATTTCAACATTATTATCATTGTAAATTCAACTATGGAAAATTTTGCAATAATGTTATTGAAATTAAAGACCAGAATAGATCGTCTCAACAATATATTATGAACCATCTGAGGTTTTCAAATCAACGGCTTCATATCAAGAAAATGGCCAAAACAAGTTTCTTGAAACTTCAACAGCTGGTCATCTGTCAATGTCGAAATTATCATATTGCATGCATTCAAGTTGGTCAAGCACCCAACCCTAGCAGAGTATCTATCTTTAGGGTTGATAATATATTGATATTCTTGCAGCTGTATAATACTAGAATAACATATAAAAAAGTGTACAATAACAAAATAAGAAGGTGTATAAAATCAGAATAACTATTCCAATAGTATAACATCATTATACATCTTTATATCAAAATAAACATTATATTAGTGTAGCATCTTTATACTCTATTATATAATAAACAATCAATAAATGCTATATTATAACATTTTTATACCTTAGGTATACCATATACAGTTAATAAATACTACTGTATAATATCTTCATACTCAAACTATTCAATAAGAATAAATCATGCTTTTGGTATATATAATACATCATGACAATAAGAATACATCATGTTTTCGGTATAACGTATGTATAATACTATAAAAAAGAAGAGAAATCATGCTTGATCGAACAATATCATAGTTCAAAGAAAGTTGAACAGACCACACAACCATTCGCTATCACATTTATAAAAATACGAATACAAGATTTGGAAGAGTGTGATCTACGTGGTTCTCAACATTTACGATCGTCCAGTTGGGAGAGGGTGAAAGCTCATTCTTCATTGTAACAAAGGAAATCACAAACACAATGGAGAAGAAGATAGAGAGATTAGGACATAAAAATGGAAACAAATTGAATCGCAAGTTAATGAAGTGATTCGAAAACTGAATCGCAAGTTAATGAAGTGATTTGCATGCATATATATATGTACGTACGTATGTATGTATGTATAATATTTGAATAACACATAAATATGCGTGAATAATGGTATAATGTGAGAATAATATCTGAATAATGTAGGTATAAAAATTGTTCGATTGTTTGGTATAAAAATTCGGGAATGACATATGAATAATGCAGGGATAAACGAATAATGCGTATATATATATAATATTTGAATAATGCAGGTATAACAAACGAATAATTTATGTATAATATTTGAATAATGCTCAAATATGTGTGAATGGTGGTATAATGTGAGAATAATGTTTGAATGATGAGGGTATAAAAATTGCTCGGTTGTTTGGTATAAAAATTTGAGAATGAATTGTGAATAATGTGTGAATATATATAATTTTGTACGAATTTCAAATAAAATATTTCGTTTGAGAAATTTATAACATGTTTTAGATGTAAATTGCATGTGTATACTTTAAGTATGAAATAAATTAAATTAATTGGAAAACCTTGGTATCCAAGAATAAATAATAGAAACATATATATAAATTTATACATACATACATACATACATACACACACACACACACACACACACACACACACACACACACACACACATATCTATATATATATATATGTATGTATGTATGTATGTATATTCGTATGTCACATTATTTATATATATATAAATTAACAATTATATAAATAATTGTATATATAAATAATTATACATACATACATACATATATATATATATACATACAATTATTTATATAATTGTTAATTTGTATGTATAAATAACGTGACATACAAATAACATGATATCAGTTAACCTAATTATAGATATGCTTGCACCTTGGTACATGGGTAAATTTCTTGTTATAGTCATATGCCACTTATCAATTTCTTGTTTTAATTTATTTTGTAAAAATTATTTTATTACTATGAATATTGTTCGATGTAATAAGCATTATCTTCTTTTTTATACTATTATACATACATTTTACTATTATTTAGACCTTATTATATGTATATTGGTTAGATTATGCATACATTCTACTATTATACCTTGGTTATACCATTATTCACATATTATTCGTAAGTTATATCAGCCAACAGTATATTTTTTATACTTCCATTATTCGATTGTTATTTTTACATTATCCCACTACTTGCATTACTCCTTAATTATTCATATGTTATGCATACATTATGTTGCTATACCTTTATTCTCACATTTTATTCACATGTTATCCCCGCATTATTTACATGTTATTTCAGCATTTTATTCACATGTTATAATCGCATTATTCACATGTTATTCCCGCATTTTTATGCCAAAACAACTAAACAATTTTATAACCGTATTATTTAGTTATTATTCTTACATTATATTATTATTCACACATTATCCATCGGTTGGTATGTTATACTAACATTCTACCATTACTCGTATTATTTCGTAATTATTCATATGTCATGAACGCGTTATACCGTATTTTATTCAAATGTTATCCTTGCATTATTCACATGTTATCCCCGTATTTTTTACCAAAACAACCAAACAATTTTATACCTATATTATTCAGTTACTATTCTTGCATTATACCATTATTGACGCATTATCCATCGATTGATATGTTATACCAACATTCTACCATTATTTGCATTATTCCAGAATTAGTCATATGTTATGCATACGTTTTACCACATTATATTCACATGTTATCCCCCCATTATTCACATGTCATTCCCAAAATTTTATATCAACAACCGAACAATTTTTATATCTGCATTATTCAGACATAATTCTCACATTATACTACAAGAAAAAAAAAGAAAATAAAACCAGTTCCTACCCTTCTTTTCGTCTTGCATAATTTTGCCATCACAAACATAGTTCCCTATGCTATAAATAGAGATAAAGAAAGAGAAGTTGCAAACAGAGAGAAAGAAAAGAAGGGAAAAAGGAATGGAAGAGAAGACTTTCTTCTACATCCAAATCATTCTTAGAGAAAGGAAAACAAGTGTGCTTTCTAACAAGTTATTTTTGCTTTCTTTTTCCATGGTTGTTTAATTGTTTTTTTGTTCTTCTTTGAAATTGTGTATAGGATTGTTTTTGTGCTTAGGGTTTTTGCAGTTTATTCCCATCTTGTGTTGAAGGCATATCTTTCTGCTACCCATCTTCTTCTATTGTTGCTTCTTCTTCTTTTGTTGTTGTTGCTACCCATCTTCTAATTGGTTTTAACTAACTTCTCTAGTTGGAATGGATAAGGATTGGATTTACTTATCAAGGTCTATTACTAAAACTTACCTATTTAACAATTATTGCTTTTTTTTTTCATTTACAAAACCATGGTAATATGCTATCATTTGAGTTTTGTTGCCAATAGATTTTTGCAAAAATATAGAAATGGAGTGTGCAATTTTGTCAATGGAGCACGTGCAAAAGTTGAAAATGCACAGACTATAGTATGTCCATGTGTAAGATGTAAAAACTAAGATCGCCATCACTATGAAGTTGTATATGAACACTTGGTTATAAAGGGCATGGATCCAACATATACTTTATGGGTCGTCTATGGAGAAAAGTGTGAGTCATCAAATCCACATGAAGATAAGCATATGAGAGATACATTTAAGATGTTTAGAGATCATATCCCATGCCAAAATGACAAAGATATTGAAAACATAGTAGATCAAAGTATAGAAGATTTAACAACTTTAATTGAAGAAGCAAAATGTCCTTTATATTTAGGTTGTGTAAGACATTAGCTTTATTTCGACTAAAAGCCACTCATGGACTTAGAAATACTAGTTTAATGAACTTCTAACAATTGTTCGTGATATTTTGCCACCTGATAAAACACTTCATTAGGACCTTTATGCAATGAAGAAATTGTTGAAAAGTTTTGACTTGGGTTGTGAGAAGATTCATGCTTGCATAAATGATTGTTGCCTTTTTAGGAAAGAGAATCAAGATGCAAGCGAATGTCTTAAGTGTAGCTTGTCTTGATATAAGGTCAACCAATGAACTAACAAGATTAAAGAAGGTGTTCCTACAAAAGTGTTAAGGTATGTCCCAATAATCCAAGACTTCATGGAATGTTTGGGATAAAAGAAATATCAAAGAGTCTAACATGGCATGAGGGTGGAAAATCTACTTATGGTAAATTAAGACACCCAGTTGATTCACTTGCATGGGATTTGGTGAATAAAAGTTTGCGTCTGACCATCGAAACATCATATTTGGGTTGGCCACAGATGGTTTCAATCCTTTTCAAGACCTTAGTACTATATATAGTCGTTGGCCAATGATTTGACCATATATAACTTGCTTCCCTGGTTATGCATGACTATAAGACATTTATTGTGAACTTTGCTTATTCCTGGACCAAAACAACTTGGTAATGACATAGATGTATATATGATGCCTCTTATTGATGATTTGAAGGAGTTGTGGACAAGTGGAGTCCAAGTGTATAATACTTTTAATAAGTTGAAATTCAAGTCAAAAGCAATTTTATTATGGACCATTAATGATTTTTCAGCTTATGGAAATATGGCTAGATAGCTTACAAGCCTACAAAGGGCAAATTTGCTTGTCCAATGTGTCAATTAGCTACCTGTTCTGAATGGTTATGACATAGTAGGAAGTTTACATATATGGGTCATAGGCAGTTTCTTGACCATACTCATCAATATCGCACAAAACGAGCATGGTTCAATGGAGAAGTTGAGAAAAGAGGGAAACCTAAGTACAGGAATGATGAATCAACATATGTAGAAGTGGAAAATATTGTCAATGATTGGGGAAAAGCCAACAAGAAAAGAAAAGAACAAGCTAAAGTTTTTCTCAATTATGGAAGAAAAAGTTTGTATTTTTTGACTTGTGTTAGTGGAAGGTATGCGATGCTTTGAGTAGATGTCTTTTAAGTTATTAAAATAATTATATAACATTTCTCATATGAAATTATTATTATTTTTATACAGGCACTCCTCTTACGTCATAATTTGGATGTGATGCATGTTGAAAAGAATATATGTGATAACATTCTTTCTACATTGTTAGATGTCAAGCGAAAATCTAAAGATGGCCTTAATGCTCGTCTTGACATGGAGAGAATGGGAATTAAAAAAGAATTACATGTAGAGAATAGAGGAGGGTTATTCTATCTACCTACAGCATGTTATTGTCTTTCTAAGGTGGAAAAAAGAATTTTTGTAAAAGAATTGCATGTTTGAAGGTGCATAATGGGTATGGTTCTAATATTAGCAACTGTGTTCAAATGCCATAATGCAAGATTATGGGACTCAAGTCTCATGATTGTCACATGTTAATGCAACAACTATTGCCAGTGGCATTAAGGGGAATTTTGTCAATAGGTCCAAGGAATGCCATTATTTGATTATGCAAGTTTTCAATCAACTATGCTCTAGGGTTGTGAATCGAAATAATTTATTAGACTTGGAAGATGATATTGCTGAAACCTTATGCATGTTAGAAAGATTCTTCCCTCCATCTTTCTTTGATGTCATGGTTCACTTATCAATTTACCTTGCACGAGATGTTTCTATTTGTGGGTCAGTGCCATTTCGTTGGATGTATCTAATAGAAAGGTTGTTTTCCTTTTTTGAACATTTCTTTTATTTCTTATTTTCTATCCTTATCCACTAATGACACAAGAAATTTCTTTTCATCCAATCCTTGTTCGCACTTGTTTTAGGTTTATGAAAGTACTTAAGGGATATGTGAAAAATAAAGCACGACCTAAAGGTTGCATTGCTGAACGATATTTGGCTGAAGAATGTACAATATTTTGTAGCAAATACTTTAGCCTAGCATCTAAAGTTGGCAATCATGGTGCACGTAATGATGATTTGGGTGATGAAGCCAACTTAGAAAGGCATCCAATATATCAAGGGAAGTTGCTCACCATTGCTGACAATATGTTAAAAGTTGCTCATCGATACATTTTGTTCAATCTTGCAAAGATCCAACGATACATAGAGTTAGTATTTAAGCTACCTTGTAAGTATTCAAATAATTTAAGATTTCAAATTGGGAATTGACCTATTTCTTATTATTTGTTTCAACAGAACGCATCTTGGTGAATTAAAGTTTCAGATAGCAACTCTCAAGGAATAGAAATTTGTTGAATAAGAAGCGTATAGAAACATTTAGTGGATGGCTAGGCAAGAAGGTGTTTCACACCTTTACTTTGGTTTTTGTTTGATTGTATGATCTTATATGAATATATTATACATTTTTCTTTACAAATCAAAGACATTTCTAGGCACAATGAAGTTTTAGATACATTGAGGTGGCCTACCAAAAGCCCAAGAGAGTAAGTCATATCTCAAATCAGATACATAATAAATGGGTTTCGATTTCACACAAAAGATGTTGAAACTTGTTGCCAAAATAGTTGAGTTTTAGTTGAAGTAAACACTCTTTCTAGGGCCAGTGCAAGGAACCAATCACAAGTCTATGGAAATGTTTCGAATTATAGAATTCTTAGAGAAATTATACTTTTAGATTATTGAAAATTTCTTGTTCCTGTTTTTCGATGTGATTGAGCTAATATTACAAAAGGTGTCAATGTTGAAGATAGATTTACATTGGTTAACCTCCAAGTAGGGCAAAGTCAATTTGAAAAAGATGCATTTTGTAACACCCGCAACTTCGTGATCATGCCATGTTGTGGTGAGCATAAAATAAATAAAATAATAAATTGAAAAGTCGATATTAGTTGAATTAGCTAGGAGAATAATAATAATAAATATATATATATATATATGATGAAAGGTGGCATTAGAAAATATTATGAAATGGTAAAAGTAGAAATTGGGAATTTATAATAAATTTATGGGTGAAACATATTCTCATACATAATAGAAAAAGTAAGATTAAAGGTAAAGAAGGATAATGATATTATTATTGTATATAAACTTATAATAGGGATGAAATAAATTAAAGACATTAATATATATATATATATATTTATAAACTTTATAATAAGGTCCATGGATATATATATATGAGAATGGTTAGTGAAAATCGGTGATTAACCTGTTAAAAAAAAAAGAGAAAATTGAAAAATCTGGAAATGAGAAGAGAAGACTATGGGCGGTGCGTTGGATGAAAACACTGGAACAGTCTGGATGATCGAAGTGCTTTAAGAGATAAAGCTGGTCGTTGGGGTTGTGTGGTGCGTCGAACAGAGAAGGGAAGTAGAAGCAGAGCACGGTTGCCCAGTTAATGGTGCTGCAAGCTGCCGCTACTATCGAACGAAGAAGATAGAATGTAAAGAAGAGAAGCTGCTCTATTATATGTGGCTACAACTGAAAACAGAGGAGAGATGGATGGACAACAGCCATTGCAGCCGCTGCTGCTCATGTGCGCTGCAGACCGTGGAAGAAGAAGAAGAAGACCGAAACGGGTGATGCTGTAAACTTTTGCTCAAGCTGCTGCTAGTGGTGGCTGCTGGTGTTGTCGAACAGAGAAGGTTGATTGAAGAAGAAAAAGACGTTGAAGAAGAAAAACCAGAGCCATGGTGTTCTGTTTCATTGGGGTGCTGCTACCACTGCCACGGTCCTCTGCTGTCGGAACGAAGATGATGAAGAATAGAAGCTGCTGCAACTGTCAAATGAAGAAGGAAATTAGAGCAACGATGCTTTGGTTGATGATGGCTGGGAAAATGGCAGGGAAGAAGATAGCAGAGGAAAGAAGCAGACGAAGACGAAGAAGAGTGTGGTGCTCTGCTTGGAGTGACAGCTGCTGCTGTCCCCTGCTGCCGAAATGAGAAAAAGAAGTGGTTGCTACGTTAAATTGAGACAAAGGCAGAGGACCATGCATGAGTTGCTGCTACCGTGAATGGGAAGAAGATGTGTTACTGGTGCCATGAATTGGTTTGAGATTGCCAACCGTGATGGAGTTGTGCATTGCTGCTGCTGTAGGTGGTGAAAACAGAAAACTGGATGAAAAGAGGAAGAACGTTGTTGCTGGCTGTCGACTGAAAGAGAAGAGTAAGAAAAATTGATTTGGATTTTGATTTTTTGGAAATTAAGCATAACATAGTATAGAACATTAGTACTTATAAATGGAATATACTAAATGAAATTTGAA
>JAJIYU010013255.1:0-13976 GCA_030144865.1 Tinospora cordifolia
TCCTTCCCATCATTCCTGTCTTAGGCGATTGTGTTCCTATAGACCTCCTATCCCGAGAAATCACTGGTCACTATCCAAAATCAACTACCGCAGTAATAGAATGTAAATCATTCTAACCAGAAATGTCATGTGAAATATCCATTCCCCGAGTGATGGTTGAAGCCTCAAAGATTCAGGCATTAGAAAAAAATTATTCAACTGACAATAAAGAATTTAAGCCACTACCTTCGACATTGATCTTCGGGAGAACGCTTTTAAAGTATTAATCATTAACATCTTGTTGGAGCAATGCATTGGGTCACAATACCAACATCAACTAGAATTTCCTTCATCCATAGACCACATATAGTAGATGTTTTTCTCTCACCTCCCAATACAAACTACCAATCAAGAATTCTTTTTTTTTGACAATCTATGATCTACTACTGCTAAATTAAAGAACAACATTTATTTTATATGTATACATTTATATATAGTTATCTTCTGTTCTCTATTGATATCGTAGCCCATCTTCATGACCACTACTTCCTATATGCCTATGCCATCGCACGTTTTTCGTGCTAGGGTGACTCTAGGTGCATAGTCTCTAAGTTCTCGATTTGTCTCAATTGTCTAGGGGTTTGTGCTTCTAAGTCGACAACATCTCGTCTATTTTTGGGTACAGGAGTTTGGGTTAAAATACTTAAATAATCAAACTATATATATAACAAACAATCATACAACACCCAAGCAACTAAAGCAAGCTAGTGTAATGCAATCCCAAAGCTTCCATCTGTGCTTCCAGGTATATATATGTTTGTCTCACTAAACATGGTCCGTCATTCTCCGAATTCAAGATTCCTCCGTATCCCCAAATCCCTATACACCCCATCCTACATAGAGACCAGAGATACCAGCTCCTCCCAAACTCGGGTCTTGACCAAACAAGTGTGCGTTCAAACACGTTATCAGTCTCTAACCTATGTCCTAAAGTCTTTTAATTTATTTATGATCCACTGTGTCTTTGAGACAACACTCGGTCTCTACCTAGACCTATGGTCATGGTGTTCAACACTAATGCCTTTCTTGTGATGCTATAGTTCCCGAATCAGACTTGTTACCAAGTAGGGATCAACCTTCAAGAATATCTTCCTGAAGTCGGGACCAACCCATCAGAGAACATTAACCTTCTAAGAATGGCACCAACCCTCAAGAACAACTCTATAAGGCCACCCATCGGGGCGCTCTTTCCAAAGAAGGCACCAACCATATGAGGGTCACTATAAAGTTACACTATCAGGGGTAATTTTCCAAGAAAGGTCACTAACCATTAGAGTTATCCTTCCTCATGAAGAGGTCAACTATCTGGAACACCCTTCGGTATTCAAGTCACGTCTGTGATCGATGACTCAGGTACTTTAGCATCACTTCACCATACTTAGATCTCTAACCCTGCTACCCTTTTCAAAATCATTTTAAGAAACTTCATTTTTTGATGAAAACAAATCCGATAAAATTCATTTTCAATGAAAATTATATTCAATAAAACTCTTATTTCAGTGAAAATCATCTCTTGTAAACCCAAATTTAGCCCAGTACATCATAATACTGAGCTCTGATACCATATTTGTAACACCCCAATTTTTTACCGGACCTCCGTTCACGTGTTACATCACGTGTGGATTGTCGCCCGATGAAAATTGAGATACTACTGAAATTTTCTTCTGTCAAAATCTTTTTCTTCGGAATATCGTTCAAAATCATCAGTTTCCAAACAAATGTCTAGATAATCTCTCATATGGAATAAAAGAATTAAAACAACTTCCTGAGACATTCACTGGTTTCATTAATACGAGTCATCAAATACTGTAGCGAAAAATATTTTAAAACTACTCATTCATGACAAAACCATTAAACAAGGAAAACCATTGAAAAGTGAAACGACTAAAGTTAAACTAGTGTAAATGCATCAAAATAATCCAGTACAATACATAAAACATAGTTCCCAAGTCACCTATCCCTGACAACCTCCCCCTGAGGTGTTCAATCAGAGTGCGAGTCTTCTGACGTGGTCCATAAATCCTACGTCCAAGTATACCTAAAAAATATAATGGGTGAGCTCAAAAGCCCAGTGGATCATTTCTACACATCACACGCATTATACAGACCCAATCCAAAACATTACAAGCACTTTCAAACATTAGGCGTTTCAAACATTAAATTGTTTGTTGTAACCTAAACCGGAAGAGTTGGTTTGACTCCCAATATTCATTTGTGATCTAGGATGGAAATTAGTGCATGCAATTTGCCCAGAAACAATAATCAAAAACATCAACATCCAAAGATAAGTAACGCTCGGCAGCCTATTACTATCCCCATGCACGCCCTATGGCCTGTACATGTGAATCATAGTTTAAGGAACAGTAATGCTATGCAGCCAATTTCTAAGGTAATGCTCTGCAGCCAGTAACCAAATTCCGAAGACAAATCAAGTGTCGAGCAAAATCTAAGGAAAGGAATGCCTAGCAGCCTATTCCTTTTATTCCCAAGATATCATAGTCAAAGGTAAGGAACGCTATGCAACCAATTCCTTATGATTCCCAAGACAATGAAATTTGCCATTAACACTAAGGGTTAGGAATATTTACGACACTCTGCAGCCTATCTAACGATGTGTGGGATTCTTATTTAACCATCAATCTTAATTTAGTGAAGCAATCATGCATTCAAGCCCAAAACATTCAACCAACATGATATCAGAAGCAAATTTTATGAAAATGTCTCATGAGCAGTAAATCTCAATAGAAATCATGCATAATGATAAATCATTCGACACTTCCAGCAATTGCAAACAAACCATTCCATTCCATCAATATCAAACATACATATTATATAATTCCTACACCCATCATGTCTCAAGTATGATTCCTGCATAATACTAAAGAGTAAGGATATCCCTATCACCTTTATTAACCAATTAGATTGTCCTTATGATGCACTTGACAGTTACTCAACCAAAACCTGAGATTTTCACCTTAGTGTTTTCATAAAATTTCACTACCTATTTTCCACAATCAACACCATTTACAAACTATTGAAAATGATTCCATATTTTAGATTTCAAACAAAATAACTTCAATATATCAATTGGTTTCACCTTCCCTCACTCATCATTATAATAGAAAATCTGAATTTTTAGATTAAGCAAGAGATAATCGAGAGAGTAAATTAGCATAGAGACTTAGATTCTCACCTTAAGTCTCCAATTTCTGACTTTACTAGCTTTAGAGTGCTTCTTCTAACTTTTCCAATTCACTTCTCCCCTGTTTGGAATGAACTAAAAGTGAAAATGACGAGTTTAAGTCTGCCATTCTATATATATATATATATATTGTGCACGGACCGCGGTCAGCAAGTGAGGACCTCGGTCGGTGGTCGATTTTTCTTGAAATTTCTAGTTTTCTCGACTGTGGACCGTAATTGGCCATTTACGGACCACGGTCGGTAGTGTGACCCCACTATTCTTAAGTGGTTTTCCTTCACGATTACCGTGGTTGGACTGCGATCTTTCGAGCCTCTTTCCTATTTTTCATTATTTTTGAGTTTCTAAGCCATTAAAATGATTTTATATGATTTTATTTTCATTTAATACATGCATGGACATTCAAAACATGTTTTCTTTTAAAACTTTCTTATTTAATTGAAATTCTTAAATTAATTATCGATGTGGACGCGTTAAAATTTTTTGGGTTATTACATCCGAGAGTACAGGGTTAGGGTGAGTTGTGTCGGTCTCTCATACGACCCCAAGAGGTAACCACCTAGCACAAAGTGCCTGCCTAGGGGGTTTTGCGGGCTTACGATGATGGCAACGACAATAAGACCTAATTGGGTCGTCACGATAAGGCAACGACAATAAGTCATGGTTGGTCGTTACGATGATGGCAACAGCAATAAGTCCTAATTGAAGTCGACAGGATGCGCCTAACTGTCTGCAACCCACTCGCGTAATTTTTAGTCACCTTGGAGAGCTTGCAAGCCTGGGCGCATGTTTTTACTATTTAACTATTTTTGAATGAAGTTGTACGACTGCATTATAGATTTAAATTGTGTTTACTGTTGCATTCACCTACATAATGCTATTGCTCATGCATTAATGGCACATGTTTTAATTGTGGAATGCTTGTTTTAAGTTGTGAATTAGACTGCATTACTCACTGAGCCGCCATGGACAATTAGGTTCACTACTCTAACTTTTCAAGTTCTTTCGCCGTGAATAAGGGCAAGGGAGTAGTCATCGCGTAGGGCTGCACTCTCTTACTCTTTTTGGTAGGTTTTCTTCATAATTTTTGTGTTTTGAGAGTTAGAAACTATGTATAGGGGTAAGGAAAGCTTGTATATAATGGATTAGTCACTCCCATTGCTACACATGTTTTAATGACCCATTTTGGTAAATATCAAGTTTTATTGGTGTTCGTGTATTAAATTTCTTTTGTATTTCCTATGATTACTTTGCTAGTGTGTGGTGTGGTGTTGAAAGATGAGGCTTAACAGTGTCTTGGCAAGCTCGGCTTGCAGGCAGGGTTGTCGAGACACTGCGCCAGTCGGTTCGCCCTTCACCTTAGGGAAGAGGTCTCGACAGGTATTTGAAATAATATGACAAATGTTTAATAATATTTATTTTATATTATGAATTTATAGATACAGGTAAATATATGCAATATTGTAACACCTCACTTTTCAGTCAGACCTTCGTTCACGTTTTACCTCACGTGTGGATCGTCGCCCATTGAAAATCGAAATGCTACTTAAAATTTTCGTTTTGTCCAAATCTCTTTCTTTAAAATTTAGTTCATAACCATTAGTTCTCAAGTCAATGTTTAAATAGAGGTTCTACTGTTAGTTGCATAGTAGACTAACTATACTACAGGTATTTTATGTATAATCTACATTAGTATAATAGAAAATTTAGTGTATTTGCTTATATTTAGTTAAATATGCATTTAGATGTTGTATGATTAGTTACATATTAGCATGATTTAATGTTATTTATAGCATTTTTATATGAATATAATGTCCGACAAAGGTTTTTAGTGTTTATGCAGGTTTAGAATGAACCGGAATAAGAATAGGAGCACGTGAGGAGTTGAAAATGGCAAAAAATGAAGAAAACAACATCTCTCTGTGGACCACAGTCAGTCATTTATGGACCGCGGTCACTCGAGAGATTTCACATATTCAGTTGTTTTATCGTGCTGTGGACCGCGGTCGGTTACTTATGGACTGCGGTCAGTAGACGTATTTTATTATTTTAGGGTTTGCTTTAGTGAAATACTATAAATAGGTCATTGTAGTAGGGTTTTAGAGTATTATCTATTTTGAGAACAAAATTTCTAGATAAAAAACGGCTGACAAAGGAGAACAGAGAGAGGATGGAGAAGAATTGAAGATCAAGGTCCAAGATTTGAGTATGTTTATTTATTATCTTAATTCTTTGATGTGTGAACTCTTAATCATGTCAGGATAGGTTTATTTTAAATCTAGGATGTAAATTTGGATTGTAGAATCTTGATATTTTTATTTTGATTAATCTATTTCTGAGGTTTTGTTTTATAATTTAGATTCTTAATGCTTTTTTTTACTGACCGTAAAAGGAATGATTATAGAATGTTAATCTAACTCGAGAGAGAGGATTAACACTCTGAAAATCAAATTACAGACTTAGATCAATCAATTGACCGGGAGGTTGTTGATTGCCTAGAAGGTTGCACGTTATAATTGTGTTTAATTCATTAGACTATTTATTGTACGCCTCGGGAGAGGGTATTAGTGATTAGACTAATAGGTGTTAAGGTACTTCGAGAGAAGGCTTTGATGACTAGTGCTAGAACCTATAGAATAAAGGAATTTGATTAATCGAAATAGGAATTGAAGGCGATCACAAGAAAGTTTACTATCCTAGATAATTTAATCTAAAGAGTTTTCAATAATTTACTTTTCAGTTTTATATTTGATTGTTTTCAGGAGTTTAATTCTAATTCTTAATCAATCAAATTTGTAGTTTTAATAAAGTTTGAATTGATAGTAAATTGGGCTTTTAGATAGTTGATTTTTATACGTTCCCTGAGGATGATATCCGGTCTCACCGGTTATTACTATTGTGATCTTGTACACTTGCAGTGATCCCAATATCTATACAAAACAAAAGATCAAAATAATTTCTCAATACATTCATCGAATTTCTCAATATAGATCATAAACAATGCAGCGGAATAACTTTAAAATCATTAATAAAACTAAAATTGTTAAACAAGAAAAGTCATTTAAAGATAAAACAACTAAAGTTAAAACCAACATAAATGCATTAAAATCATCTAGGAAAATACATAGAACATAACCTCCAAGTCTCCTATCCCGGACAAACTCCCCAATGAAGTATCCAATTAAACTGTGAGTCTTCTGACGTAAGTTATCATACTCTACATCCAGATGTACTTAAAAAATAAAGTGGGAGTGAGCTCAAAAGCCCAGTGGATCGTTCCTACACATCACATGGATTATACAGACCCAATCCAAAACATTATAAACACTTTCAAACATTAGGCGTTTCAAACATTTATTTGTTTTAGTTGTAGTCTAAGACCGAAAGAGGGTTGAGATGCCTCTCGATATTCATTGTGATCTAATCTAATCGTAATCAAAGAGACCTCAAGTACTGGTACCATCTAAAATCAGTCATATCTCAGTATCACAGTCTAAGAAAGAGTACTTATCTAGACTGTATCGTCTCCCAAAGACTTCGAGCTATCGTTGGTAGCTCCGGTTGAGATTCCCTACGATCCGCCTCATTGCTCGACAGTCCACCGGTACGTGGATTCTTAATAAACCATCATTTTATTTTAGTTTTACAAACAATCTCAATCACATCCAGCATCACACAATACACTAAAAAATATAATTCAAACTATGCTTGCAAGTTAACATGATAAAGTGCATGAATGAATAATAAGATCTACATGCATATTTTCTTAGTCATGCATACCATAATTGAGTAATTCTAAATGCAATCTTTTATATTAAATCATGTAATAAATTAATTATGCATGAGCCTAAGTAATTCGTCACTCATCACACATCATGCAATACACCAAACAATTTCAATCAATTCCCTAATGAGATTCTAATAACCTAGAACTATTCAAACAAATGCTTTGAATTTTAAATCTATATAGTACATATGAGCAAGGAAGTCATGCCCACCTGATTCTGTCGATCTTCAAGGCGACCTTGCTTTCCTTCAAGCTATTCGTAAGGATCTGAAATACAATAATCAATAAAATTTCTAAGTTTTTAATTCACATAAATCTTATTGAAAATATTCTTAAGCTTAAAAATTTCTAAACTAATTATGAAGTCTAAGAGTTAGTTTCATCTAATTTTGGATTATTCCTACATTCTATAATTTTATACATTCTGATTAAAATAACTTCTAAGTTCTCTAAATTTCCTTGATTTAAAATTACAACTTTAATCATTTACTTACAAGCCTTTTTGTAGAATTAGATTTCTAACAACTTAATCTTTGAAATTTAAATAATTATTTACTATCATAATTAATCTAATTGCGAACAAAATAAGACTTTTAAATGTTCTAAGCTTAGTTTCAGGGCCTAAGATTTTATTATTTTCTTATGAAAGATTTTTAAACTTCTAAGGTTTGTTTTTCATGTTTTTAACAAATTTAAATAATTAAATATTTAAACTTTCAACATTAAATGAAACTATTAATGTGTTGAAAAACTATTTTTCTAATGCTAATTTAAAAGATTAATTAATTTAAAGTTAGTAAATCAATTAATCCTCATATTCAATAATTAATAAATAATTTAGTATTAAATTTATTTAATTTACATTATTTAATAAATATTCTAAACTAATTTCGATAAATGATTTATAAATTTCATATTATCTAGAATTTAAAAATCAAATTTTACCTCAATTCGTTTTCTTCGCACTACATCACGTCAGTCACCACGCACACACCCGAGTCACATCTTCTATTCCTCTATTCTCCATTTCAGCTCAAACTGAATTTCTTCAAGCCATCAAAATCACAACTCGTCATCACGGACTAGTAGTAGTGCAAAACCCCTTCCAATTTGATGCTCTAACTATAGTTGTTCATTGTTCTTATTTGCTGTCCAAAACAAAGCACCAACATAACAACGCCCATGTTATTCCTTCGTTCGGACGTGTATGAACCCGCAACCACCGTTGCTTCATTTTTTCTTCCTCACCACTTCAAAACCCACCCGTTCTTCCTTTCCCTCATGAATTGTCAATACCAAGATCCTACCAATCACACCCAAGAAGCATCAACCTTCTTCTTTGTCATCAGATCCAGATTTGCTGCCCTTTAGTTCACAGACTAGCAACTCAAGTTCTTCACTCCTTCAATCTATGTCCAATTCACACCAACTCACAGCCCTTGTTCATGATTCACGACACCCCAACTGCAGAGATCTCTTCATTTTCTTGCCCAAGTCACAACAACAATGCTGCGGCAATTCTTCCTCTGTTTTCTGGTTCTTGCACTCGGCGGCTTCAGTCTTTCCTTCTTCTCCTCTGATCGTGGTTCACATCAGCTCAAATTTCTTCATCATGCCCAGACTGCAGCAATAGCTACACACATCTCCCGGCCAGCAACCCAGATCATCTTGCTGTTTGTCCCAAACTAGAACACCAGATTGCAGCAAACCCCTGTTCGGGCAACAACGAGCAGCAACTTCATTAGTCTTCTTCTTCACTCATGCTACGCAGCAGCTTCTTCTTCGTTTTTCATTTGTGCCGGAAACGCAGCAGAAGAGTTGCTTCCTCTTTAAGCTCACGATCGTCTTTCACAGTTTGCAATCACAGACCAGCAGCAATAATCACGTTTTCTTCCCAACATAGAGAACCAAAGCACCAGTTGCTGGTTCTTCTTCTTCATTTCAACGCCCGGTTTCTTCCTCTTTCGTTTTCAGCTCCTTCTCATTCCTCTGTTTTCTTGATAGCACGAACCCGACAACGCACAATCAGAAAATGAAACGACATTTGTCATTGCCTCTCCTGTCTCCTAGCCGAACGCACCAGTTCAACAAACAAAACTAGATTCCTCTTTGTTTGGTTTGCATGGCCCAAATCATCATCTTTTTCAACCTAGGTCCGTCCAACAGCCAAAATCAATCCTGCTATTTTTTCTTTTTTCCATCGTTCAATGATCACGGCCATCACTCATCAGTCGTAATTACCAACCAAAACCCAAAGATTAACGCCCCACATCTTCTCTTCTTCTTTGCCTTACTTCTTCTCTGTTCGACAGCAACAACAACGTTGCTCTGTTTCCATTTCCTTCCTCTGTTCGTGCAACCACACTCCAGAACAGCAACACAGATTCCTCATCTTCGTTTCTCCAACCGCATGCACCCGTTTCTTCTTCGTTCTGCTAGTTTCCCTTCAACTTCACCGGCTGCAGCAACCAGAAAATTCTGGTTGCTCCTCGTTCTCCTTCTTTCCAGAGTCTTCTTCCTCCCTTATTTCTCTTCTTCACTCAGAAAATCACTGCCAAACCAAACGTTTCTGGTTTGGTCAAGATTCCCTACTTTTTTTTCTACTAATCATTTAAATTAATTAAACTTTATACTATAAAGTTATATACACATGGTAATAGTGTAATTCTCTTCTTCATTTTAATACTTATATTATATGCGTTAATTATTATTATTATTATTATTATTTCAACCAACCATTCATTCCAAATTCCAAATTACACTTTCACCAATCTAGAAAATTTTCTAATGCGACATTTCATCATATCTATTTGTTTTCTAGCTAATTCAAGCTAATATTGAATATCAATTTATTATTTTATTTACCTACTTGCAACGTGGCATGATCACAAAGTTTCGGGGTGTTACAAATATATCTTGTAATAAAATATTTTTACAATTAAAAAAATTGATACATATGACAACGTTCAGTTTTCGTTGCAAGATACATGATATAACAACGTACAAACGATTGTTGTTGAAATACTGCAGCTTTCACAATAGGCATGTGCATGTTGTTAAGCAATGAACATACAATAACAATCACCTAACCATTGTTGAAAGGTTAAAAAGGTAGAGTTTTCCACAACATTCGCCCATTGTTATAACACATCTACAACAACAGGCATTATGACCGTTGTTGAATATGTGTTAAAAGATTGAAGCATTTAACAACCTGCGAACATTGTTGTAACCTCAGCTTTAGAACGATACGTAATGCATTACAATAGCAGGCACGTGGCCATTGTTAAAGGTTAGGATTTTCACAACGTGCGCTTATTGTTATGACATCTCTATAACAACAGGCATAGTGACCGTAGTCGAATATGTGTTAAAAGATTAAATCATTTAACAACGGGAGAACGTTGTTGTAACCTCACTGTTAGACCGATACACAATGTTTTACAACAGCAAGCTCGTGACCATAGTTAAAAATAGTCGGTCGTTTAACAACACCCTGATCGACAACATCACTAGGAACGTTGTCGTATGGGTATAACAATGAACATTGCACGTTGTTGTAGGTCTGATTTCTTGTAGTGTAAGTTGTAGACAGTGATATCGTCTCCAAAAAATTGGTCTTAATTGCCTCCGTTATGTGCACCTACATATAACAAAGTGGAAATATTGAATTTGTTAGTAAATATTGAATATTAAAATCCAAGTTTACATTAAAAAAAATGAAAGGTGAAAAATATATAAAATAGACGACTCTTCACATAATACTTACTATTCATTTAAAAGGAGGCCTTTTGATTTTGTCTATTTTCATATATAGCTAGAAATGTCTCAATTGAAGTGACTTTTTTTTTGGTGGTAGTGGTATCTCTTTGTATTACACACCCCTTTAATAACTATACATAATCTTCACTAGTTGTCATTTTAGTTATATTTATACATAGTCATTTGAAGTCGTAACCACATTGGTCATTGTGCTAGGGAGAGTACTACATCAAGTTTCGCTACCCTTGTGATTTAACCGTTAGTATTACAAGATAAGATTAATGTAGCTTGTGAAACAATCATTATCGTAAACTGCAAGCACTTGCATTGGACAAAATTGTTTAATAACATAAACCATTGTTTTAGGTTGGATTAATTTTGTCTGTTATATTGAATTTGTGAGTAACTATCTACTTGCATGCATTACATTATACACCCTACGAAACTACCTTTCAAAATATAAAATGAAAAAAAAAATATTTAATGTATTTCTTAGAGGGCTGCTATACAAAATCATTTGTAGACTTTTTTTTCATACTTACTATCATAATCTCATCCTAAGCTAAACACTCTATATACACCCCATTCCAAAAACACATTGCACTCACACTTTCAGGATACCCTCTACCTCATCCTCTTGTTTTGATCTTCCTCTTATTCTTCATTAACTTTTTAGGATCTAGATATTTTTATCTAGCATTTTTAATTCTTTCACTCTAGTAGTCTTAAAAACATAAAGGAGTGGGACTAAATGTAACCTAGCTAGGTATGTGTTACAGGTATCCAATTAACATTTATTGATAAAATTCTTAAACGGCCCCCATGCCAGATGCCTCTTCTTTTTTTTTCTTCCTTGTACTCCTTTTTTTTTTTAAAATAGAACTTTTCTCAAAGAAGAGTTTGTTGGCTGCACTAGAACCATTTGGGTCAATTTGTGGATTTGACAAACTCATATACTTTTAGTGTGATCGACAAACCTAATTTTTTTAAAGGGAAAAACACATTTCTATACAAAAAAAAGAAGTAATGACATAAATACCACCCTTTTCATTTATATACAAAAACAAGAAACATAATAGCAAAAATAACAAAAATAGTTTGAAACCAAATTTTCAAAGAAATAAAGCTCTCGATTTTTTTTCTAAAAAATGGCATGACCAGAAGAATCATCAAATTAGGAGGTGATCGTTTCAAGAAGGAAAGAATTTCGATCATTAGATTAGCAAACAGTCATCAAAAAGTTCAGTGAAAATCCATTGCAGTTCTGCGATACTTTTTAAACACAGAAAACGATTTTGGTATGCAAGAATTGGGAAACCGATTACAGCATTGGTATACAAAGATTTTTTTAATTATTTTATAAGTATAAAATTCTTTTATTTTTTGATTTCTGATTCTACAATTTTTTTTTTCTGTAACATAGAAAACGATTCTGCGTAGATCAATAAATAGACACTGGTATACAAGAATTGGAAATGAAGAACTGATTCTTACAACATTGGTATACAGATATTCTTTCGTTTTCTGGTAAGTAACAAGTTCCTTAATTTTTTTTGAATTCCAGATCTGCTATTCTTTTTGTAACACAAAAATGATTTTGTATAGATCAATACATGTACACATGTTCAACTATAGACATTCTTTCATATATTTTTCTTTCATATTGTTAATAAATTCCTCAATTGTTCCATTTGTCAGTGGTCATTGATTGAATAAAAATGATATTATTTGCATTTAGTGCGTAATTATTCATAGTATAATATAGGTATCATATGAGAATACTGTAAGAATATCGCCTGTCTAACATAGGTATAATATTTGAATAATGTATGAATAACGTAACATTAGAATTCAAAACTATAATTTGTGTTAAAGCATGTTTAACGTTAGTATGACATGTGAACAACAACTGTATACCCTTGATATTTGTTATATCAACTGCATTGTTAGACTTATTTTTGAGTAATATCGAAATAAAATTCAAATGATGCCGAAATAAATGTGATAATATTTCAATATCGATAGTATAATATAGGTATAACTATTGAATAATGTAATAATGTATTCTTTAATGATGAAAATGTAGTGTGATAATCTATTCTTTGTATCAAAACGGTATGATTAACCAATAATGCGGGTATACCAACCAAGTGACGTGTAATCGAGTAATATTTGTTTTGGCATGACAGTCGTATAACATCGGAATAACGCTTGTATAAATATTTGACAAACATGAATATCTCACGAATAATGCCTGTATACAGACTTGAATGACGTTATCAATAAGCGATATTTGTTCCTAGTATAATCTTGGTATAACTAATGGATAATGCAAGAATACAAACTTGAATGACGTGTAACTGTACTGGATTCTTTGTTCAGGTATCACAATCGTATAACATTCGAATAATAATTGTACACATATTTGACTGACGTGAATATTGCGAGATTAATGCCAATATACAGACTTGGATGACGTGTAATCAAGTAATATCTATTCTAATATGACAGTCATGTAACATCGGAATAACGCTTGTATACATATTTGACAAATGTGAATATCTCGCGAATAATGCTGGTATACAGACTTGAATGACGTTATCAATAAGCGATATCTATTCCTGGTATAATCTCGGTATACCTATCGGATAATGTATGAATACAAACTCAAATGACATGTAACTGTACCAGATTCTCTAATCTAGTATTATAATCATATAACATTCGAATAACTGTTGTATACATATTTGAGCAACGTGAATATCGCGATATTAATGCTGGTATACAGACTTGAATGACATTATCACTATGCGATATCCATTTCAGGTATAATCTCTGTATTACACACTGATAATGCATGTATACAAACTCTAATGACGTGTAATATGCTGGATTATCTCTTTGGTATAACAATAGTATTACTTTGGAATAATTGTTGTATATATATTTGACGAACGTAAATATCATGCGAATGTTGCAAGTATACCAATTTGAATAACGTGTATACCAATCTGCATGACGTGTACCTTTTCAGGTAATATATGTTCTAATATTACATAAGTATTACATAAGTATGACATCCGTATGACATGTACCTTTATATACACATATTAGTATAACATGTGTATATAAAAGGATAACAGTATTCAAAAATTGATTTGTTGGGATAAAAATGAAATATAATGG
>JAJIYU010013256.1:0-13992 GCA_030144865.1 Tinospora cordifolia
AACAATTCTCTCTTGGAAAATTTTCTTCTCTCTAGTGTTCTTGAGTTTTCTTCCCTTTCTCTTGAAGAAATTCTTATTTTTCTTCAATTTGTTCTAGTTTGATTCATAACAGTTATATTATTATTCTATTTTATTTTATTTTATTTTATTTTTTCTCAATCAATTAATATTAAACTTCACTCTTTCAATAAATCTTAGACTCAATTTCCATTAACATTTCGATCTACCGATATCTTAATCAATCGGTATCTAAATCCACCAATATTAAATTTTAAATTCTCGATCCTAGTCCACGCATAGTTTTCTTTTCAATTAATTTTATATATTTCAATGAATGTGACTTTTTATTTGTTTATTCTTTTTTCACAAATTTCATAATTTTAACTTAAACATTATTAATTTTAATTTATTTATTTATTTATTTATTTTTATATTTTTTTACAAAAAATATTTTATTTTATTTATCTAATTATTTGCTCGCGACGTAGCACGCTCGCAGAGTTTCGGAGTGTTACAGCACAGAAGAGGGTATTTGTTCTTTATTATCACCTTGTTCAACTGTCGATAGTCGATATACAAATAGAGGCTCCCACCCTTCTTCCTTACAAATAGCACTAGAGCACCCCAAGGTGACACACAAGAGATAATAAAACCCTTACTCATCAATTCTTCTAACTGGACCTTTAATTCCTACAATTCCTTAGGCATCATTCAATAAGAAGGGATCGAAATGGGTTGTATTCCTACAGTTTTCACAGCTCATTCTTCATCTCCTCCTCACGGCCAGCAGCACCTCATGACCGACAACATCGACATCTAGTGACTATTCTTCTCTTCGTTCTTCCTGGACAACAAGTAATCCACGCACACTTACTCAAATCAACCACTCTGCTGCACATCTTTGTTCCTTGTTCTTTTCTCTAAAACCAGAAATGCAACAAATTTCGTGCTCCTCTACTTCTTCTTTCTTTCATCCAACCAGCAGTTCCAATTCTCCCCTTTCTCGGTCCAGTGTTTAATAGCATTTCACGGTCCATTAGCAGCAGAACATGCAACAATTTCTGCTCCAAATCATGCTATTCATCTTTCATTTTTGTCCGCCCAAACATAAAACAACACGCTATTGTTTTCCATTTCTTCTTCTTCGTGGACCACCAGAACAACAAATCGAGAGTTCCTCTGTTCTCCGTCTGGCAGCAGCAGTAGAATTTCCTTCTTCTTAGAGCACAACGCACCATCACGGCTCCTAAAATCACACCCCAATAGCTACTCATTCCTCTTCTTCATTTTGGCCTACAACAGCAGATTCTTCTTCGTCTTCAATCACAGTCAATTAGCCAACACCCAACGCATGGTTCACTAGCTACTTCTCGTGTTCTTTCCTCCCCTATTTTTTTTTTCGTCCGTCTTCCCTGCATGGTCTTCTCCTTCATTTGGCAGTAGCAGCAGCCTGAGGCAACAGCAACAACAGCAGCAGAAATGGACAGCGAAACCAACAAAGCTGGTCTTCTCCCTTCGTTCGGCAGCAGGGAACAGCAATGTTAGTATCTTGCAGCCTCTTCTTCATCTTTTCTTGTCTGTTCCTCCTCTTCCCGCAGTGGTAGCTACCATTCCAGTAGCTTCATCCTTTCCTTCGCCTCCTCTGTTTGAGACTCCCGGTCAGCAACACAACCACCAGAGATTTTTGGTTTCCATTCTTCATCCTCTTCCCGACAAAAACATCACCCCCCCTATTTTCATGCTCAACACACACACTGCCTCTGTTCGTTACACAAGCCCACCAGTAGCCATCTTCTTCCTTCATTTCATTTCTTTATGCCAAACCAGTAGCAACCGGCTCCATCCCATTCTTTCATCATTTCTTCTTCGTTCGGTGATAGCAACAGCAACAGCCCCCGCTCCTTCTTCATTGATCATCTTGTTGTTGGTCCCCAACCTAGAGCACCGGCTTCCTCTCCTTCAATGGCTGACCTCCGTTTTTGTTTTTTTTTTCACATTTCAATTGTCCCAGGGAAGCTAAATCACCGACCAATTTATCCAAAAATCTCGACTCTCTTCCTCTTTTTTTTCTAACCATGTCAATTGATATACAAATAATCTTATTAAAATCTTTAAGTATAATTATATATATACCTATTTCAATCTTTATTGATATGTATATATATATATATATATATATATATACACTACTCATCTTAATGTATGTATACCTTATTATAAGTGTATATGTGTTATCATGCTATTATTTTCCATTACCATGTTTACAAATCGATAAAATTTTCTAATACCACCTTTTATCATATATATGTTATATTATTTTATTTTAATTTCTCATTTTCTTACGAAATAAGATTTTATTCTATATTCGCTCACGACGTGGCATGCTCGCAAAATTTTGGGGTGTTACACTGGGTCGGTAGTAGCACATGCAGCCCCAGCCAGGATAGACAGAGAGACGAGAGAGCCCATACCCAGCTCCTCAAGAGCTTCATGGATTTGCGCCCCGAGAGGTTTAGAGGCAATATCAGTTTAGATGCAATAAAAGATTGGCTACTGACTATGGAGAAGAATGCCAAGACCTTGAGACTATCTAAGGCAGATCAGGTGTTGTTTTAAGCCCATATGTTAGAGAGCGGGGCTGCTAGATGGTGGCATTCTACTAGGAGCATTGAGGGCCTAATCACTTCATGAGCCATGTTCAGAGAGCGATTTTAAGAGGCTTACATTCCCGAGACTGAGAGGGAACGTAAGAAGGTGGAGTTTTTGAGCGTGCGCCAAGGGACCATGATCGTGCGAGAGTATGCACATCGGTTCCTAGAGTTGGAGGCTTATGCACCTGGGTTGATTGCTGACCAGAGAGAGAAAACCAGATTTTATTGGCGAGGGCTGAGAGTCACCATCAGGCAGACAACTTCCACATCTAGGGTCCGGACATTAGAGGAGATCCAGAAGGAGGCCCTACGATATGAGATGGATGATTTGGATGAGCTTCCTGAGATTTCTGTAGTATCTGGCAATACCCCTCAGCCACAGCTGCAGTAGCAGGCCATATTACAGACTCAACCGTCGCATAGAGGTGGGTCTGCGGGTCATCGAGGCCATGGTCGATTTCAAAGGCAGAAGAACAAGAAGTATTATGAGGCACAGTCAAGCGGCACTCTCAGCCAAACCGCCACTCAGGCAGTAGCACTTGCAGCCACTCTCGTGTAGGCACATCCACCAGTAAAGCAGCAGAGCACATTTTCTGGAGCCCAAAGTAGATGCCATGGTAGAGGTCGTGGATAGAGTTAGAGCTATTAAGGAGGACAGAGGCCACCACTTACGTGCTATTACTGTGGACAGGTTGGACACAAGAGGGCTGAGTGTCCAACTCTTACAGTGGGTCCTAGCTCTTCCGCCTTAGTTATCAGAGATAGAGCACAATTTATCACCCAGCCTGACCCTGATTCGATGAGGACCTTGGTGGAAGGTACCATCTCACTTTGTGATTCATTTGTTTATGTATTGATGGATGTTGGTTCTACTTTGTCTTTCATTTCTAGATGTCTCGTAGATAGATTGGGACTTAGACCAGTTAGGGTTCCTACTTGGTTGATGTTGAGCACTGCTGCTAGGGAACGCATCTACCTCAACATGATTTGTGAGAGATGTATACTTAGACTAGGAGATTTTGAGACTATAGTAGACCTCCGAGTGTTGGAGTTCCTTGAGTTTGATGCCATACTTAGTATGGACTGACTAGCCATGTACCACGCATATGTTGACTGCTTTGCAAAGAGGGTTGTATTTCAGATTCCAAGCCAACCCACTATTGTCTTCCATGGTAGAGCTTCTAATAGGCATAGCACTCAAGGCTGAGTGGTGATGCAACATGAGATAGATACTCTAGCTGGTTTGACGACCATAGATGAGGCACCTGCACGACCATTTATTGATGAGATCCCAATTGTCAGAGATTTTCGTGACATGTTTCCTGAAGATCTACCCAACTTGCCTTCTAAGCGGGAAATCAACTTTATTATCGAGATCACTCCAAGGACACAACCTGTATTGATTCCTCCTTATCGCATAGCACCTAAGGAATTACACGAATTGAAGGTTCAGCTAGAAGAGTTGTTGAGTAAGGGTTTTATTTTCCCCAGTGTGTCATATTGGGGTGCTCCGGTATTGTTTGTGAAGAAGAAGGATGGGAGTCTTCACCTATGTATTGACTACTGGCAGCTGAACAAGGTGACGATCAAAAACAAGTATTCCCTCCCACATATCAATAACTTATTTGACCAGCTTAGAGGTGCCAAGGTGTTTTCGAAGATTGATATGAGATTTGGGTACCATCAATTGAGAGATAGGGAGGAAGATGTGCCGAAAACTGCATTTCGCACCAAATATAGACACTGTGAGTTCTTGGTCATGCCGTTTGGCGTGACAAATGCCCCAGCCATGTTTATGGACCTTATGCAGATAGTGTTCCAGTCATACCTCAACACTTTTGTGATTATCTTTATTGATGAAATCTTGATCTATTCGAGGTCCCACGAGGAGCATGCCGAGCACTTGAAGATCGCACTGTAGACTTTGAGAGAGAATAGGTTATTTGCTAAGTTTAGCAAGTGCGAGTTTGGCTATTAGAGGTCTGATTTTTGGGTCACGTGGTTAGAGCTGAGGGTATCTCTATGGACCCCACTAAGGTCGATGCAGTTATTAGTTGGCCGAAACCTACCACAGTGACCAAGATCTGTAGTTTCTTGGGTTTAGCAGGCTATTATCGTCGTTTCGTCCAGAACTTCTCAAGGATTGTAGTTCCAATGACGAAGCTAACCAAGAAGGAAGCCCCTTTTGTATGGACTGATAGGTGCGATGAGGCATTTCTTGAGCATAAGCAGAGATTGACATCAGTTCTAGTACTAGTGTTGACAGAGCCCGGCCGAGAGCTGACCATATATACTGATGCATCATAGATAGGCTTGGGCTATGTTTTGATGCAAGATGACAGGGTTGTAGCTTTTGCCTCTCGACAGTTGAAGGACCATAAGAGGAACTACCCTATACATGACTTAGAGCTTGCAGCAATAGTATTCACACTTAAGATCTAGCGGCATTACCTTTATGGTGAGCATTTCACGCTCTATTCAAATCATAAGAGCCTCAGGTATTTGTTCTCACCGAAGGATCTGAATATGAGACAGGGGCAATGGATGGAGCTACTAAAGGACTATGATTTTTCTACTGAGGATCACTCAGGGAAGGCTAATGTAGTGGCTGATGCTTTGAATAGGAAACAGGTCGAGACTACATACATGGCGAGACATATGTCCCATGAGTGGATGATGTTTGATTTTCTTTTGATCATGAGTATCCATGAGTCATCTACTGAGGCCAGAGAGTGCACAGATTACAGCTCAGCCAGTTCAGATTTAGGAGATCACAGAGGGACAACCTCGTGATACCGACTATGATATGTTCAGGGCTTGGGTAGATGATGCTACTCGAGGGGAGTGGTCACCAGATTCACAAGGTGCACTGAGGTTCAGGGGACGCATATGGGTACCCGATGACACTAATCTGAGACACAATGTGCTCGATGAGCTACGCTGATCGAGATATGTAATTCATCCGAGCGCCAATAAGATGTACCAAGATGCTAAACAAACATATTGGTGGCCCAGATGAAATGGGACATAGCAGTCTTCATTCAAAGATGTGATACATGCCAGCAGGTCAAGGCTAAGCACTAGAGACCCGGTGGATCCTTATAGCCCTTGTCTATATCGGAGTGGAAGTGGGAGCACATTACTATAGACTTTGTTACAAGACTACCCCGTACACTGCGAAAATAGGATGTTATTTGGGTAGTTGTGGACCGTTTGATGAAGTCTACCCACTTTCTCCCTATGCATACCAAGGATTCAGTGGAGCGATTGAGCTGACTTTATATTAGAGAGATTATGAGGCTCCATAGGGTTCCCCTATCCATTGTGTCTGACAGAGATGTAAGGTTCACGTCTCGATTTTGGTAGGCATTACAGACTCAGTTGGGGACGAAGGTAAACCTTAGTACAACATTCCATCCACATATTGATGGCCAGTTTGAGTGTGTGATCCAGATCCTTAAAGATATGCTACGGTCTTGTATTTTGTATTTTGGTGGTAACTGGGAGGATCACTTGGCTCTATGTGAGTTTGCTTATAATAACAGCTACCAGTCGAGCATTGGGATGGCACCGTTTGAGGCGTTATATGGTCAACCATGCAGGTCTCTCGCCTGCTGGGCCAAGATGGGTAACAGAGCAGTCTTAGGCCCTGCCTTCATACAGGAGAGAATGAAAAGATACAGAAGATTAGGCAAAATATAAAGGTCGCTTAGGACCGACAGAAGAGTTATGCGGATAAACGGGGAAGGGTCCTTGAGTTTGATGTTGGTAACCATATCCTCCTCTGCATTTCGCCTCGCAAGGGGCAGACATGATTCAAGATTTCAGGGAAGCTCACATCAAGATATATTGGCCCTTTTGAGATCCTTGAGAAGATAGACCCTGCTGCTTATCGGCTAGCATTACCGCCACAGCTATTGGGTGTGCATAATGTATTTCATGTTTCTATGCTGAGGAAATATCACCCCAATCCCTCGCATATTATTGATTGGAGACATATTGAGTTGTGAAATGACTGTACATTTCATGAGATGCTTGTGGCCATCATAGATCGAGTTGTGAAGAGGTTGATGTTAGTTGCATTGCATATTAACATTATTATATATATTTTACATATGTTTTGCATAAGTTTAGGTAGAAAATATGATATAATTACTCATAATTAGATGCATGATCAATTATATTCATATTACGTATTATTTATGCATTTAGAGTATTTTAATATAGTTTTTCTTATATATTTATTTATAATTTTAATTTAATGTCCAAGGAAGGATTCTCAATTATTTTGTAGGTTTAGAATAATTAGAACACAACACATGAATTAAAGTTGCATAAATTTAGTAGGCAAGGAGCGTAAATACAAAGAAGAAGCAAGGGCAAGATTGAAAACCAAGACAAAAATATAAATTACAACGCAATACGTGATTTTCTTATTGGGTCTTGATTACAATTTAGAGTTATAGTCTAATAAGGAGTCTAAAATTCATATATAAAGAGGCCAATACATAAATTTTGCATTCATTCAATTTAAGGTTCATGATTCTAGTTTGGCAGCAATTATTGAAGACCAGAGAGAAGAAAAGTGAAGAACAAAATTGAAGAATAAGATCAAAACCTTGTCTAGTATGATCTTTATTTTATTTAATTCTTTGTTTAGTACTTTCTTAAATATGTCCGGCTAAGTATTTTTATTTCTAGGATGTAATTTAGATTGTAGAAACTTTTGATTTTTATTTTGATTAATTTATTTTCAAGTATTGTTTTATATTCTGTGTACTTAATACTTTTTATTGATTGATAACCTATAAATTGAATTTAGATTATTGAATTAACTCGAGAGAAAGGTTCAATAATTGGATAATCAGAATATAGACCTATCTAAATTAATTGACCGGGAGGTTGTTAATTTTGTAGGAGGTTGCACGTGATTAATATTTTTAATGCATTAGTTTATTGACTGTACACCTCAAGAGGGGGTATTAGGCAATTTAACTGATAGGATTAAGACGCCTCGGTAGAAGGTTTTGATTATTTGTGCTATAACCTACAAGATAAAATTTACGTTAATTGAAATAAATATTAAAAGTGAATACATGATATTTTACTGTCCTAGAATTTTAATTCATATATTTTTCAATTTAATATTCACTTGCTTTCAATTTGATTTTAAATTTAATTTAAGTTTAATTTAAGTTTTTAATATTTAATTTGATTTTAAGCCTTAATAAAATTGAGATTTAAGATATTAACCACAAACCGTTCCCAAAGGACGATAATTCGGTATTTACCGAGTATATTTCTATTGCGATCCTATACACTTGCAGTGATCTCAACAGTTGCGCAACAAGGAGATACCGATGGTACAAGTGCGCTAGCAGTTCCATGGTGCTGAGTAGGATATATGGGAGACTGAGGATTTTATGATCTGCCATTACCTTAGGCTGATGAGTGTTGCTCCTTGACTTGTATAATCTATATCACTGTAAATTTCGAGGAAAAAATTTCTTATAAGGAGGAAAGGCTGTGACAACCCATGTTTTAATACACAAAAATATTCGGGCCTGATATATGTATTTTCAAAAATTTTTAATGAAAATACGTGAATTTATCTCAAATTTTCTCTCAATTTTAAATTATTTATTAGAGAAAATTAGAATAATGAAAAAAATAAATTTTGAGGAGAAATACATGAAATTATAAGGAAAATGTAATTTCTGGAAAGAAATAATTTTTAAGATTGATTATTAAATTTTGAAATAATTATGAAATTTTTTGAGAAATTTATAGAATCTTTGGGAGAAAAATATAATTTTTGGAAGATTATTCAATTATTAAAAAAAATCATTGTATAAATAATAGAAATGGTGTATAATTAAAAATTTTGGTGAAAAATGATGATTAAATGATTTTTGACAATTTTAGAAAAAAAAAAGAAAAAAAAATTTATATATATAGGTTATATACAAAAAAAGAGAAGGAAATTAAAAAGGAAATAAAAGAAATATGTAATGGGGGCTTGGGCAGACCTAGGCGTAGGCGCCTAGGTCGGCCCAGGCGCCAGGCCTAGGTCGGCCTAGGCCCTTGCAGGCCCAAAACCCAACCCGTGCGGGACTCGGGCCGAGAAAACGGCCCGGGCGCCTAACGCCCAAGCCTCGCACACGGGCTGGCCCAATTGGGTTGGTCAGTCCACGCGCCCATTTCATTTTTTGTTTTTCTTTCGAATTTTGCCTAATTTCAGCCATTTTTCTGGGTGAAACCATGGGAATACATGGTTTTGAATCCATGGTTTTGGCCATCTCATCCCACCTCATAAGCAAGCCAATGAGTGATGATAACTGGTAGTCTTGCATGGAAGCTCAAGGGCCACATGGATGGCCACGTGGCACCTTATTTTGCCATGCAAGCACCCCTTCCATGCAAAAAAACCACCAATTGAACAAGAGTTCCTGATTTTTCATATTTTCCTTCCATCTTCTAAAGCATATAACTTCTTTATTTGACCTCTGTTTTGGGTGTTCTAAGGCTCTTTGGAAAGCTTTTGCCACCATCTACAAAGTCCCACAAGCACCTCATTGAATCTCGGAACCATTGAAAGCTGAAACAGCCAAGAAGAGATGTTGTTTGTCAAGTTTCAAACCCAAAAAATAGAAAAAAAAACTGTGTTAAAACAATCTTTGGTGCTTCGATTCTTAGGCCATTTCAAGTCCATTCTGGAGGTAAAACCCTTCTTTTTCTTGCTTATTACGTGTACTTCCATGTCCAAGTGATGGAATTCAAATATTGAAACTTTAAATCTATTTTATAAGGCTATGAAAGTGTCTATCTGATTAACTATTTTGACAGTTTCTGCAGAAAGCAAACTATGGGACAAGATTGGGAGCATTGTTTGGGGTACTTAGAGGAGTCCATTTGGACTAAGATCAGAGGTATTTCAAACTCTATACTTGGGATTACAAAATGGTAAAAACCTCAAACCAAAAGTCTCTGTGGTTTAGATTATATATACTTACAAACATGCCTTGTTAGTAAGGTATCATGGGACTTATAAAAAATTCTAGCACACCCTTATGCACACCATGATTTGGAGTTGTGTTTGAGAGCAAATATGATTAGGTTTACTTGCTGTTTTGAGTAGACTTAATTAATCAAAATTCTAGAAACTAAACTCTTGCAAAAACAACAAGACATAGCCTCGGATTGGTGTTGGAACCAATTAGTGTAACACCCTAGGATTCTATGAGCGCTCTACGTGTCTAGTAAACATAAAAAAAAATAGCATTTTGCTGGAAAATGAGAAATTAAAATAAAATAATAAATATTTGAGAATAATAATAATACACAAATTAGAGTCATGTTACATAAAATAAATATATAAATATAAACTATATTTTGAAAAATAAATTATTTATAGCCTATTTGTGCGAGCGCAAAGGTGCGAGTGCCAAGATACAAGTGGTACGTAAATATCAAAGAGAGGGTTATATACATATATCAAAGACATTAATGTATACATCTATAATCTTATAAATCCATAACAAGGTTAAATGAATAATAAATATATACTTACACTTATGATAAGGATTAATTGAATAATAGTGATATAAACTCATAATAAGGTTTTAAAATAAATCATGAGGCTTAGTAAAAAAACAATTATATATAATTAAATCAAATTCTAATTTCGGGTGAACTAAAGCAACAACCAGAACAGTCTGGTTGTTCGACCGGTGGAGAAATTTCTGGGTCGAGTTAGGCGGTGAGTGCGAGAGTTTCGGGCAGATGATTAATGGCAACCAGGAATCTCTGGTGGTTGGGTTTGCTGACCGGAAGTCTCAAAGAGAAGATGAAGAAGAGGCTGTAGGCTACAACCATTTTTGTTCCCTGTTGCCGAACGAAGGGAGAAAACCAACTTCGCTGGTTTCGTTGTTCGGTTCTACTACCGCTTCAGGCGGCTGCTGCTACTGCAGGGGATGGAAACGGAGAAGGTGAAACTGCAGTGAGACACAGCAGAGAACAGGGGGAAAAAAGGAGAACAGAGTAATGGTGTTCTGCTACTGTTATTGCTGCAGCTGCTGTTGTGGACTGGTGGAACGATGAAGACGAAGGAAGAAAACCAGCTCCACTGGTTTGCTGTCTGTTGTTGCTACTCCAGGTTGCTGTTGCCGTGGGGTGGTGGAAAAAAAAAAAAACAAAGCTGGAGACGGAGCTGTAAGTTGCTGCTCCGAGTTATCGTTGCAGCCACTAGGAAACAGAGCAACAATGCTCTGTTGTTGCATCACTGTTACTGTCTCTAGCTGCCAAACGAGAAGAAGAGACGGAAGGAAGGAGAACAGAGTTATAATACTCTATTGTTGCTGCCGCTCCAGGTTGCAGCAGTTGCTCAGAGTCGTTATTGCAAAACCGTGACGGGAAAACAAGAACAGATTGGCAAAAATTCTGCTGCATGCTCGTTGTGAAGAAGACGGAGAAGGAAGAACGCTGCAACAGTGGGCGATTGGGTGTGTTGTGCAATCTGTACGTGTTGCTGTGGAAGATGAAGAACAACAAGGTCTGTTTTGTTGGTGCAGAATGATGAACAAACCAAGGGGCGAGCAGAGTGTGTTGAGTGGCTGACCGAGATGAGTGCTAGTTATGGGGAATTAAACAAAAAATAGAAGAAGCACAATGAAGAAGATGAGCAAATTCTGCACAAAACAGGGGAGTTACTGGGTGTTGGATTGGGAACACAAAACTGTGAAAAAATAAGCTATGAGGACAGATCTTTTGTGCGTTCTGGTTTGTTGGGTTATTGACCGAAATTGAAGAGGGAAGAAAGAAAGAAAAGAACCCAATTATGGTATGCTTGGTCCGTGATGATCAACAAGAACGAAGAATAAAGAAAGAGGAATTGAACTACTGAAGGTGATTGTGTGTGAGGTGATGATTTTGGGCATGAATTCATAGCGAAGAATGAGATAGAAGCAAAGGGATTTGTCGCTGTAATGTTTGCGCGGAGAGCAACACGCAACAAAGAATTTTTGGCGTTGGCGTCACTCGCGTTAAGAAGACGACGCGAGATACAATTGAGATTTTTAAATTTTAGATAGTATGAATTTTATTTTTAGATAATTTTAGATGCAAAAACAAAATGAAAATTAGATATTTAAAAACTTTATTGAATAGTTTAGTAAAAATATTATTTTGATGCTTGTGGATCACGATAGAAGCTTAAAATATAAATATTAAAGTTTAGAAAAATTTGGAGTTTCAAATATGAAGGCCTTAATTATTTTTAGACATTAGATATAAATAATAAATATTGGAATTCTTTTTATTCAAATAGATATTAATTAAACCATTTAAGATAAAATAATTTTATTTTGGAACTTAGAATTTAAGAAATTTATAAATTAGATTTAATATCTAAATATGAATAATTTAAATTAATTTAATTTAAAAGGATGTAACTTAAGAATTTTTATGTGACAAATTAATAACTTAAAACTTAGTTCAAATTTTAGATATAAAAATATTACTTTTAAATGAAATGAAATTTATAAAACATAAATGAATTATTTTAGAGTTCAAATTTAAGTT
The DNA here is from genome assembly GCA_030144865.1 of Tinospora cordifolia. Lineage (NCBI taxonomy): Eukaryota > Viridiplantae > Streptophyta > Magnoliopsida > Ranunculales > Menispermaceae > Tinospora > Tinospora cordifolia. The sequence continues at coordinate 12,231 of JAJIYU010013256.1, forward strand.
AGTGTTTTATTAGCCATAATCAAAATAAATTTATTTAAAAGTTAATCAATCATAGAAACTTGAAATTTAATTATGAGAAATTTAGTTATAAATTAAAGGTTTAAATTAGAAGAATTATTGTTTTTTACGATACAAGCATAAAAGTATTTTTGAACATAATTGTAATAAACACTAAAAATATAGAAATAAATAAGAATGATTTTTTATTTCAACAGTGGAAACCTTATTTTGATCTGAATAGACTTAATGGAAATTTATATTTAAATTTCATAATCATCTTAAAAATCATTCAAACTTATTTAGTGTTAAATTTTAGATTGGTACATTTTAGAGTGTTGAGTATCTCGACGGAAAGCAAGGGAGCCATGAAGATCTTCGAAATCAGGTGGGCGTGACTTCCTTGCTCATATATATTATATGGATTTAGGGTTCAAAGCATTTATTTGAATAGTGTTAGGCTATTAGAATTTTATTAGGAAATTATTTAAAGTTGTTTGGCTTATTTGAATGATGTGTAATATATGATGAATTACTTAATCAATGCATAATTGATTCATGACATGACCTTGCATTTAGATTTACTCAATTATGGTAGGCATGACTAGGAAAATTTGCATGTAGATCCTGTTGTTATTCATGCACTCATAATGTTAACTTGCAAGCATAATTTGGATTACATTATCTAATGTATTGTGTGATGCTTGATGTGAGTGAGACTATTTGCAAAACTAAGATAAGACGATGGTTTATTAAGAATCCACGTACCAGTGCGATTGACGAGCTCGAGGCAGATCGAGGTGGCATCTCCTATATGTCATCGCTTGAGATTGTTGAGCCACGAGGTGGATCGTAGGTATTCCCACCCGGAGCTGTATGCGACAGCTCGAAGTCTTTGGGAGATGGTATGACGTCGCAATAAGTACACTCTCTTAAGTTGTGATGTGAGTATCGATTGATTTTAGACGGTTATTGGAACCCTCTGAGATTTGATTGGATCACAGGGAATACCGAGAGGCATCTCAACCCTCTTCCGGTCTTAAACAACAACCAAACAAATAAATGTTTGAACGCCTAATGTTTGAAAGTGTGTGTAATGTTTTGGATTGGGTCTGTATAATGCATGTGATGTGTAGGATCGATCCACTGAGCTTTCGAGCTTACTCCCACTTTATTTTCAGGTACTCCTAGACGTAGAGTATGCTGACTTACATCAAAAGACTCGCACTCTGATTGGACACCCCATGGGGAGGTCTTCCGGGATAGGTGACTTGGAGGTCATGTTTTATGTATTTTACTAGATTGTTTTAATGTATCTATATTGGTTTAACTTTAATTATTTTATCTGTAAATGACTTTCCTTATTTAATAACTTTGGTTTGAAGGGATAGTTTAAAACATTTTTCGCTGCATTATTGATGACTCATATTAATGAACCCGGTGAATATCTCGAGTAATTTTTTAATTTCTTTTGTTTTGTATGAGAAATTATCCAGAGATTAACTTGAGAACAAATTGTTATAATGTAATACCTGAAATTTTAATGACGTAATAATTGTAATACCTGAAATTTTAATGACATAATAACCGAAATTTTAGTTTAACACACATATACGTATATATTTATATATAAATACATAGATATATTTGTCAAGGGTATGCAATTAATCAGTTAGCATAGAAGTATAAAGGAATATACATTGATTAATAATAGACATATAGAATTGTTGGGTAAATATATGTTTTTCTATTTGAATAAGAAAAT